>JANHZU010003121.1:97235-110328 GCA_032468055.1 Acrochordus granulatus | reverse complement strand
CCAGTATTTAACCCCACTTTTAAACATACAATATAATTGAAGATTGGTGTATGGTCATCCAAATCAGTTGTCCAAATGTACATTGATAAAGGTACCAGAAATCTATTGAATAAATAACTCAGCTACATAACAAATTTTATTTTTTCTGACCTTTGTAAAGACAATTTTGAAACATTCCTTTGCAAATACAAGAATGGGCAGTAATGTAGAAAGAGATGCTTGCATCAATCTTTCCTAAATTAGTTTTATGGTAGGAACAATTCAAATAAAAATGTTAGTCTCTCAAGAAGCCTTTAGATTACAGCTCAGTATAGTGTAGCTTTTGTAAATGTGGAAATGCAATTTGCACAACATGTTGACTATGAATGGAAGCTATTGTGCATTAAAGAACAGTGGATCTTTGTTTTGCTGACTTTAAACTGGTTGGATAAACATGCATTGCCAGTTGAGACAAAATCAATTCAGTAGAGTATAATTCAGCAAATAATTTATTTCAGGGTAATTTTCTTGGGGGTCTCCTTAATTGCCCCAGCTCCTGCCAAAACTAGCAGTTAGAAAAAAACATGTAAAATGCAAATAGATAAACAGGCACCATCCTTGGTAGGAAAGGTAACAGTGTTCCTTGTGCCTCGGCATATAGCCATGCTGGCCACATGACCACGGAAGAGTCTTTGGACAAACATTGGCTCCCTTAGAGACAAACTTTGGAGATGAGCACTCTCCCCTAGAGTCGGATATGACTGGTCAGGAGAAACTTTACCTTTACCTTTTTTAATTTTCAGGGGAATACAAATGGAGTCCAGCTGAAAAGGGAATCCACCCTTCTTCCTCCATATTAAGATTTCTAACTCAGTCATTTCTGATCAAACATCTGTCTGCTGAAGAAAGTCACTTTCTGCCGCCTACAATAACACTGTAGTCATGATTGTCAGCTTCTACCTTTGTCAGCACCGCTTTGCTCTTCACTTCTTTTTTGTTTTTATGGCTCATGTATCAAGGTGAGATGGATGAGTAAAGGGTTTGTCACATTCATTGTGTGGATTGAAAAGTAACCAGCTATTTTTGTCAGCCTTCAGTAAGAGGAAATTACTGAATTTGATTTTGCAGATCATTAGTACTCTTGATTGCAAAACCAGGGCATAGCTTGTTATTTGGAAGAAAACAATTGCTATCTGTGACTTTCCCCAGGTTATTTAAGTATGTTCTTTTTGGGGGATGCCAAATGTCAATGGAAAATCTTGGGACACCTATCAATTTCCTATCCAGTAAAGGGTTTATTCCAGGAAAAGTCTGGATTGGATTTTGAAAGTTGCAGTCCTAGCACATCTGGAAAGCATCAGTTGGGAAGGCTGTTTTATGATCTCAATATACATTGAAATACTCTCTGCCTGACTGAAATTGCTAAATGTCATTTATCTATAGCTTGACAATGCCCATAAGTATAAACCTCCTCATCTATTAAGAGAGATGAAACTTGCCCACTAAATAGGAAATAGGATCATTTGAAAACCAGAACTCCAGTTACCACTAACTCTAGCAGATCTTTGGGAATTTGTTAATAATTTCAAGCTGTTGGTAGCTTGGATGGAATGGAGTTATTTATGTCACACTTTCATTATTTGTATAAACAACTCAAAATGGTAAATGTATTTGTTTTAATGGTTTTATTTTATTTTTATTTTTAAGTATGTTTAATTATTGTTTTTAGTGTTGTTAGCTGCCGAGAGTCTTCGGATTTCGGCGGCATATAAATTTAATAAATAAATAAAAACATATCTAATACTCCTTCCACAACAATCCTGTAAGGTGAGTTGGGCTAAATGAGAGTGACTGGCCCAAAGTCACCCAGCTAAGGCAAGATGAGAACTCATAGTCTCTAGATTCCTAGATTGGTGCCTTAACCACTATAGCAAACTGGATGTTGAAAAAATGAGCTATTTTGCAATTGTTAAGATGAAAACTTTAAGAATGAATTTGAAAGATGGGAACAGAAATCATTTTAAGTATACAAATAAAAAATTAATGCCTGTTGGCTTGTCTGCTGAGGATCAATTCTGTGTCAGATTATGGTATTGCTTAGTTAACAGTACTCTTCCAAAATTATAATTTAACTGCTTTGTGATTTGTGTAATACCAGGAACATTAGTGTTAATTGGAAGAACTGTGATTTATATCTACCACTTTTCATGTTCCACTTTTTGATTTTTAATTTAAATTATTTTGTGTAAACAAATTTGGAACAGGATATGATGAACATTGAAATTTGGATTTGTACTGTGCCTTTTGACTGAAGATTGATTGTAGTGGGCCTGTGAGAATAATTCAGTGAGAATGGAATACTTATCTGGATCTGCTCCTTAAAGCTGCAGAGTAGCAGCCCAAAAGTACAGTTGTTTCAGGGCTTTTACAAGTTAGGGCATGTACAAAAGATACTTCTACCTAGTTTAGTCCTCATGATTCAGAAGGAAGACTCTGTTCTACCAAGAAAGCTTCACAGAGGCACAGATTGTAATATCTGCAGAGCAAAAAAGTTGACATCTGCTTCATCCAGCAGAACCTCGCAGCAAATCCTTGTGTATATGCTTCTGAAGATAATCTTTATGGAGCCACATTGATCTTGGTGGAATTCCTTTTTCTTAAGGTATGTGCTTCTCAGTTCCAATTGTATAGGAATACCAGTCTACAAAACAGTTAAGAAACAGTGCTTCAAGCTAAGCCATTATATTGCATTGTATGCAAACTTGAACCTTCAATTTCATCTTCTACATAGTAATATTACACAATTAAAAACTCTTTAAAATGTAAAGAAAAGTATGTACAAGTACTTATGCCATACATACAACTGAATGTAGCCAGTTGGTGCCCTTTGGATACTGCCTTCCTATGTAGTGAATCCTTTAAAAAAAAGAGAGAACACAAAGAAAAATTAGAAATAAAAGTGAAAAAAAGAAAACAATGGAACAACAAAACGTTGTGTGTGTGTATCAAGCCATACATAATTTAACTGATGAATGATCATATTTCATAATAGTTGTCTATACATATTCAATATTTATAAGCAATTCATAAGTTGCAAATAATATTAGATCTTCAATCCATTGAGTAATTGGGATGTGTGATGAATGCTTGGACATGTACCTTTGCTTTTAAACTTTGTAAAACTTTCCATCAGACTCACAGGTGTAGCTACTGGCTACTACAGGTATAACTGTTAGGTAAATTGTGAATTAGTAGATGTATTCACATTATATCAAGTCCTTATGGGAGCTGCTTATGGCCCTGTATGAGGTATAATGTACTGAGTAACAGAAAAAATCTTTGTCCTCATTTTTTTTCCTTCAGTGGAGGAAATGCTGATGTTTTGCTTCGACACATAATCTTTTTATTTTCTGATTCTTCTTGGTTAGTTTTCTGGAGATCAATATCCTTGCAGCAGTGCAATAGCATTCATCCTGTTTTGCAAAAGGTCACACTCCCCCTAAAGGTTTGAGTTTGGAGCTTAGGGGATGCTTTAGATCCATTTCTATCCGAGCTTCAAGTATCCTCTGTGGAGCTAAGCCTACTTGCATAGAAATACTTCAATTAATCTATCTCAAGCTGTTGCCTTCATGGCTGTAATATATGTTATAGGGGTTTGCCCTTGAAGAAACTTCAGTTTGTAAAAATATAAGGGTACTGATTGGAAATATATGTTAAGAACCATAAGACCCTAGTTTTATATACTGTTTATTTATCAATTCTGGATTATAATTTAGGGTGCTGGTATTAATTTACAATGGTGCAAGCGGTTAAGAGCTCGGCTTGCCGGCTGGAAGGTCAGCGGCCTGAGTTCAAGACCTGGTGTTGTGCAGCAGGGTGAGCTCCTGTTGTTTCGCCTCAGATCCCGCCAACCTAGAGGTTTGAAAGTGTGCAGACACAAGTAGATAAATAGGTACTGCCTACTTGAGTGGGAAAGGTAACAGTGTCTGTGCACCTTTGGCATCTAGCTGACCACATGACCACGGAAGTGTCCTTGGATGAATGCTGGCTCTTCGGGTTGGGAATGGAGATGAGCATCGCACCCTAGAGTTGGTCACGACTGGCAGGGTAACTTTTACTTATTAACTTACAAGGCTCTTAACTGTTCCAGCCAAGTAGAATCTCTTGCTGAGTTGTAGCAGGTGTCTCCCTGGGAGCAGACATCCTCTGCGGTGGTCTCCAGGCCTGTCTGATTGGTTGGGTTTCCCCCATGTCTATTTTGTGTTCAACCAAGGCAGTTATACCTGGTTGTATGGTAAACATACGTTTACAATCCTTTACCATTTGTTCTACTTCTTCCTTCTGACCATTTCTTAAATTGAGATTTATGTGTAGTTTTCCTTGGGATGGTTATTGTATTACATCCCAAGCTTGGTCTACTAATTCTGGATGTCTTTCTTTTAATACCAGCAAAGCTATCCCAGGTTCAGCTCTCTTATGCCATTTCCTCAGGAGGTTGACATGGTATATTTTCATTTTCCCGTTTCCCACTTATATTTCATAATTTATGGGACCCATTCTCTTTACAATGTACAGTGGAACATTGCAAGATGAGCACCTCGCTGCAAGAGATTTTTGCAAGATGAGCAAACATTTTTAATAAACTTTATTCCGCTAGATGAGTGGCAACTCGCAAGATGAGCAAACTTCGCACAAAACCTTACACGTCATCAGTCAGCGTGCTCTGTATTTCCCGTTCAGGCAGCAACCGCATGAGAGTTCTGCCGACACTGCCACATGCAGTTTACTCCATTACTGTCCGTGGGCTGTATTGTGAGACGTTGCTGAGGGGAAAGGGAAAAGGCCCTTTTGCCTCGAGCAGCGGCGGTAGCAGATCTTCCAAGCCAGCAGGAGGCGAGGCCAGAGCCTGCCTGGAAGCAGATACATAAGTGCTGGTTAGTTTGCTCTATTTCTGCTTTATATCATGTGTTAATCATAGTTACTTGTTTCAGATGTGAGGGACAATCATTTCTACATAAAATTCCAGTGAAAATGATTTTTTGGTGAATATTTTTGAGGGAGTGGAACGGATCATCCGACTTTCCACTGTACTTTAAAAATTACTTTACAATGTAATTTCAGAATAATTTCAGAATATCAAGCCAGAATACCAAGCCACTTAGCTTAATTTCAGAATATCAAGCCAGCTTGGTATTCTGTAAAACCCACTGTTGAGGAGGTTTACAATACACCTGCTGTCAAGGATAGATCAATGCAACTTAAACTTTCAAGTTGTAGGTGTGTTGATAACTAATAGGAAGGACACAGCGATGGCTGCAGTCTTATAATCAGAGTGAGAATTAGACATTTTGAAAGCCAGTTTGGTCTAGGGGTTAAGATACCAGATAGAAACTGGGAGACTGAGTTCTAGTCTAGCCTGAGGTGTGAAAGCCAGCTGGGTGACTTTGGGCCAGTCATTCTCTCTCAGGCCAACTCAGCTCTCAGGGTTGTAGTTGTGGGGAAAACAGGAGGAGGAAAGATTATTAGGGATGTTTGCTGCCTTGAGTTATTTATAAAAAATAATAAAGGCAGGATATTTAAATGAAGACTTCTGGGAAAGCTTCTTTTTAATGGGAGCATAAATAAATGAATATTTCAAAGTGAACTGAAGTGCGGTGTATGTATGAAGAAACAATATGTCCTTACTGTTCTATAATTTCAAATAGTCTTTTGCTCAAGGTAACCCTTTTCTGTACAATGTGCACAGACTTAACACTTGCATTCACAGTTTGCTAGGTGGGTTAGACGCAAGGGCCAGTGATGAAGCTCAGAGTCTTGATCTAGGGAATTGCTTGCTCTGATCTACTCCCTGTTTTCAGCATCCTGGACTCTGAATTGGCAAATTGTACTGTCCTCCTTTATTGCTTTGTAATATCCTATCAACATTATGGGTAGGTCGTTAATTTTGATCTGAAATGCACCAAGTGGATTTAATTTAATGATCTGGTTAGTCTTAAAAGTTAGGTTACAATTATACTTCGCTCCAGAAGCAGCCATGGTTGAGCAAAAGCACGATGATGTCTGAAAAAAATCATAAGCAAAATACAACGGTGCCGTGGAAATAGTAATACAGATTCCTCTTTTTCTAGCAAATAAAAGTTCCTTAATGTTGTTTAAACAGTAGCTTTCTATTTTCTCTTTTTCATTTGCATAGAATTCCACCCAATTTCCCGAAATAACTCTTTAGTTATTTTTGTTGCAAAGTAATTGAACTGAAAAAAAATATGCGCAGATACGAAGCAGCAATTACTGTACTCCGCTTCCTCTTTGATTCACAAAGTTAGGGATTTTGCTCTGCTAGAACTGTAAATGCCAGCTGGTGGTTGAATTCTAAATGCCGCTTGGTATGTGGAAAACAGATCTTTAAACTAGTTAGAAGTTTTTGAAATATGTCAAGCAGTTACAGTCAGGGAAAATTCACAGATGCTGAATGATGGGCTACCAAGATACAGAATATTACACGCTTTAACCTCTGGAAATGCATCTACTGTATTCAGTCTAAACCATTTTCCTCCCTAGAGTCCAGATCAGAAAGATGGTGGTGTTTCTGCTGTGTGCATTTCTGCCTGATGGATGCATGTAGCATCACAATAACAATAACAAACTTGGCTCAGCCTTTTATGTAATACTTCTGGAACTTCTCTCAAACATGCATTTTCATGTTGGGGAACTGAGTATAGGTTTTGCTGAACAAAGCAGAGCTTTAGAACATGAGGAAGATTCCTGACTGGAAAAAAGAATTGGTGTATAGACTTTCATTGCAAATATGGCATGGATTTATAAAAGGAAGGTGATTACTTTCTTATGTTATCTTTTAGGCTGCGTTATGGGGAAAAGATTTGTCAAAGTACTATATGTAATTATGGTGTAAGAGAATATTTGTAGCTCAGGGTTGAACTGTGGAATCCTTGGTGCTCTCTGAGCTTGGTTGTTTTTTTGCAGATGTTTCATTACCACAACTCGGTAACATCATCAGTTCATCTCTGATCACATCACAGTAACGTCACTGATGATGTTACCGAGTTGTGGTAATGAAACATCTGCACGAAAACAACAAGGTCAGAGAGCACCAAAGACTCTATGATATGCTAACAAATAAGGATGTGGAAAGCATTTCATTCACAGGCTCGCCCACTGGCTAATTTTGAATGGACAGTGCCTATTTAGAAGGATAAGCAGTTTCATGAAATCCATTTATAAAAAATTAATTTCAATCTAATTTTCAAGGTGTTCTTTAGAGGACGTTGCTATATATGTAAGAACACAGGGTGTCTAGAGGTTGAGTCATGGCAACTGGACTTCTTTTCTTGTTGGTTTGAGACATTTCGCTGTTTATCCAAGCAACTTCTTCAGTCAAGATAAGCAGTAAAATGTCTCAAATTCTACCTGGATGACTGAGAATCTTCATTGACATGTTAACAGTCATGATATGTCTTATGTCTCTTTAAGCATAGGGATTTTCAACTTTAAAAGATTTTAGTTTAAAAGCCATTTTATTTATGTTAAATCCTGAGCAGGATGGAATATAAGTTAAGGTTGTGATCTTTGAGCAGCAAGGGTAGAAATCCCATTGAATGTTCCCATCTTTGGCTATTTCTTCCAACTGCAGGCTTTCAGCCTTCAATGCTACTGGTGTACATTATGTGCCTGGCAAGTGTGACCCATTTAATTAATGATAACATACCTAAGTACTATAAATGTGGATAAGATGGCATTGGGCAGCTATTGTCCTACTCACAGTTATGCCATTGGGACATTAAATAATTTAGCAGGCCTAGTTCCTCAGTAGTAGAGTAAAGATATGCTGAGCAGTAAGCATTTTAGTGTCTTTTTTGTTTGTTTGTGTGAATATTAATAGTTCATGGTACAAAAGAATTGCTATTTTTCTATACAGAGCCTCTCTGTAAAGGCTTCAATTTAGTACTGTAAAACTCATAATGTGATAGTGAAAGTATCTATGTGGCAAACACATATCACTTTTTATTTAGTTTTTTCCAGTTACTATATTATTTATTTTTATCCCACCTTTATTATTTTTATAAATAACTCAAAGTGGCAAACTTACCTAATATATTTTCCTCTTCCTATTTTCCCCACAACAACTATCCTGTGAGGTGATTTGGGCTGAGAGAGAAAGTGACTGGTCCAAAATTACCCATCCAGCTTTCATTCCTAAAATGGGACTAGAACTAGTCTCCCAGTTTCTAGCCTGATTCCTTAACCATTAGAGCAAAGTGGTTCCCTTGATAGCAAGCTATCCTGTGGTATTTGCCATTTATATTTTCTGCTGGTTTTTTTTTTGCCCAGAATTTTCATCTGCCCTTACTTTGGTGAACTTCTGTCTTATTGATATTCCTTTGTGTCCTCCTTGGATCATTGATCAGAAGATGACTTCTTAGTTTGAATTTGCACTTTGCTTAATATACTTAGTGTTGCTTAGCTAGTTAACTTTTGATTCTCCACACACATTGCTGCATAACAAGTTTGTCTGGGTATTGCTGTGTAAGTTTAAATGTGAATTTTTGTGTCATACTTTTGCTTTCAAGGATCCTTTTGTACATTGATTGGGATTACACAATTTTGAGGTATAAATAGTGTCTGTCAAAGCCCTGTTCAACCTCTTTTTTAATTATGAAAAGCCAATAAAAGATATAATCTTATATATTATTATCAACTTGATTGATCATCGGATCAAAGATAAGAACCTGTGTATCTCTGTCTCATGTAATCATTGGATCTTCTACCTGGAAATGCTGCAGGAAATGAAAGGATGGTGTGAATATCTAAGGTTCAGCATTGTCTAAGGAAATCAGCATGTGAATCATGTTGTTATTGAAAGCTGTTTCAATATTAGAGCTAGTGAAAATACAGATACAGTGGAACCTTGCAAGAAAGCACCTCCCTGCAAGAGATTTTTGCAAGATGAGCAAAAATTCTTAATAAAATTTATTGAGGTTAACGAGCGGCAACTCGCAACACGAGCAAGCTTCACACAATAACTTATGCGTCATCAGTCAGCGCGCTCTGTATTTCCTGCCAGGCAGTAACCACGTGAGAGTCCTGTCAACGCTGCCACGTGCAGTTTACTCCATTACTGTCCATGGGCTGTACTGTGAGACGTTGCTGAGGGAAGAGGGAAAAGGCCCTTTTGCCTCGAGCAGCGGCAGCAGTGGATCCTCCGAGCCAACAGGGGGCGCCGGACAGCAGCCAGCCTGGGAGCAGCCGAGGCCAGAGCCTGCCTGGAAGCAGATCCGTAAGTGCTGGTTTGTTTGCTCTATTTCTGCTTTATATGGTTTGTTAATCATGGTTACTTGTTTCAGATGTTAGGGACAATCACTTCTCCATAAAATTCCAGTGAAAATGGTTTTTTGGTGAATATTTTTGGGGGTGTGGAACGGATCATCTGACTTTCCATTGTTTCCCGTGGGAAACCTCGTTTCAGTTTAAGAGCATTTCGGACTAAGAGCATTCTTCCGGAACGGATCAGGCTCATCTTGCGAGGTTCCACTGTATAAATATTGGGATTATCCTATCCCCCTTGCTGCCCCAAAATTAGAAAGAAGGCTGGTGGTTTCAGAAGCATTATGTATTGTATAATGGGTTTCGGCACATCACTTTTGTGTGCATATATGTCTGTATGCTAGCCGTAATTTCAAAAAACTTTAATTCTGGGACATATGTACAGGGTCCTTCATATATGACCATTCATTCAATAACTGTTCAAAGTTGTGATGGTGCTGAACACAGGGAATTATGACCTGTGAAAGAGGTTACAGTCGTTGCAATGTCCCTGCAATAATCTGATTGTGAGCTGTGTGCTTGGCACCACAATTGCATTTATGACCAGTTGTTAAGCCTCCTGGGATCATAAGTCTTCCGTTTGCAATTTTCCCTGGTGGCTTCTTCACAAAATCAATTGGGAAATTAGCAGGGAAGTTCTCAAGCCACTGTCACCTGCTTAAAGACTCCCTCTAGTCTTGGGGGGCGTGCTAACTTAAAAAGATCTGTGCCAAAAATCTAGGCATGATTTTCAGCCCAAAGTAGAAAAGCTGTTCTGGGTCTGAAGATCCTACTTGGATTTGGGCACAGATATTAACAACCCCAGAGTAGAGAAGCAAATCTCTCTACTCTGGAGTTCCAAATTCTTCAGGCCGAAATTCAAGCAGGATTTTTGGACCCAGAGTGGAGAGGCAAGTCTTCATCTGCTAACCTGAGAGATTGCTTAATGACTGCAATTGGGAGTGTGGTCATTGAGCAAAGCACTCACATGAGAGGTAAGTAGAGGAATACCTGTAAGGGTTGGTCCTCCTAGTTGCTCTTCTTGATCAAAAAGTCAGTTCTGCAGAGGCATGACAAGGGAAGATTAGAATTGATAAGGAAATGTGATAGAATGTACTTTGGTGCTGTTGGAGATCCCCTGAGTTGCTCAGAGAAGTATCTTGTATGATTTGAAAGCCTGTTCTACATACTGGTATGGCTTTCTAATTGTAAATGAGGAATTGATCTACTTTCCCAGGGCAATATTGCACTTCTTTTAATTATTCGTATCTAAAAATATGTGAGGATGTGTATAAATCTAATTGAATATGTGAGTTTTCTAAAAAGATTTGCTCTTCAGTTTCAGTATTATCTTGTCTAGTTAGTTTCTCACTCTTCATTTACTCATTTGGGGGATAGAGAAGCTGTTGCAATTAGTGAAATGGTACAAATGGGCTTTCCCCGTGTAATAAAGCATCTTCACTCTCCATTACATCTGAATAATTAAAGACACTGATCCTAAATCACAACTGGTAGCATAATAATAATAGGAAGCTCCTTCTGATATTGTGCAGCTTTAACAGGGATGCTTAGTTTACATATTTAGGTATTTTAAGCATCTTTAATCCATTCTTGGATTTGTAGGTGTCAGCTGACAAATCTGCTTAGTGAATCCAGAAATCCAATAGCAATAATGAAGGTCTTTCATTAAAGGAGGTTGGCAAACACTTGTGCTTTTTAGATAATGCACCTCTTTATAGGCATGGAAAGGCAAGCTCTGGGTAATTACTTAGAAGTTTAGAATTAACTCCCCATGAATATTTGTTTGACAATCATTTGAAATTCCTGGAAGAAATTTGCTTAACTACAAAGCTGATTTGGTTTGAGTGACCCAGAGCCTATGCCTTTCTATGCCTGGAACCTGGTTTGTAGGAGGGAGGGGCTCTTTCTCAAGGATCTAAAAGAAAAATCAGCCTTGAGTCCTTGTTATGTGGAAAGAGATACAGAAGGGATCTCCCCTCAAACCTTCATAGGATTTATCTGATAGTTATGCAAAGTGTGCTTTAGTCTGGCAAGATTCCTGTCTATTTGCGAACAGCAATAAAGAAACTACTCTGAGCAACTCATCTTGTTCTTGGTTTCTTGCATCTGACAGCCTTCCATGCTTCATTTTTAGTAAGTTTTGTTTATCATTTTGCTGAAAAAGCCATGTCATAAATTGCCATTGGTTAGTAACCAGTGAGAATTATTTATTGGTGGGACATTAAAAATCAAACAAACAAACAATTGGATCTCCTTTTCTTTGAATTCCCTACAATATTTATGGAACATGAAAGGCTACTGGTGAAAATAGCTCCCAAACAAAAAAAATATCCTTCTCTATGTAGGCTCCCTGAAATCCTAGGAGTTTTTAACATAAATATAATGCAGAACTACCTTATTATGGTCAAAGTGTCGCAAGATCTCCACAGAGTTGATTCATGGGCTAGATAGGATATGCTATTTCATGACTATGTTTCATCTAGCAGGGGAGAACCATGGTCCCAGGCAGCTTCCCTCTTTCCTGTGTTTCTGCATTAGGTTTGCAGAGTGAGCAATGCTAGTTTGAGCTGAGGTCCAAATTGAGACCCAGAGGAAACCCTGCATCTGTCTGTGACTTTTCTGAAATTAGCCGTCATGTTAATTCATTGTGGAAGCAAGATTTCTGACAATATTTCAGTTAAGAACCTTGTTTTAATTACATTGCAATAGCTTAAGAGCTAATAAATAAAATTGATCTATGCTGGTGCAGGTCATCAGATATCTCACTAGGTTAAAGCATTATTGGATTCTGTTTTTCATTAAATATTCTAGAATATCTAGGATCTAGAAATTTGATTTCCACTTTCATAGGATTTCCACTTTCATAGGATTGCTTCTGACATCTGCTCCATATCAAGCTGATGCTTTTGGTTCGGTCTATTAAGAGACCACTTGCCTCCAGCAAATACAAGATTGGCATATAAAAGTTGAAAGTAGTGCTGTATTGCCACTGGCCCTTGATTCATTCTGACTGTTGGGCTGTGCCTTTGAGAACCTTAGTTGAAGGTGGAGGGAGAATCCCATAATACTGGAAGCCTATTTTTGGTTGTGGAATAAGATGGAGCTAGGGTCATGCAGTAGAAACTTATCTACCTGTCTATCTATCTACCTCCCTACATTTTGGTAAATCTCCCAAAATGTAAACTGAATAAAGAAAAAAAATAAAACTTTAGTGTGTAGAATAAAAATGTAAGATCATTTTCTTTTCTGCTGTGCTCAGAATGTTTTGAAAACATTTAAATCTTTTAAAATACTCATAACATTTTTTTCAAAAAATAAAGCCCTCTTTGTTTTGGAAAAGTAGCATTGTGTAAGGAGTGATTATGGGAATAATGAAGAAAAGATTAATTATTCTTGACTGACTCCACTGTGAAGTAGACAGACTGTTCCCACATTGTACTTTGTGTATTTAAATTGTGGACATGGGGAAGGTATCAGTTTTAGAGTCCTTTTGTTTCTGATTATGTCTCCTTTCTGTTTCCCTCTAATTTTCAAAACCTTTTGGTGGAAATGCTTTTACTTCTTTCTGAAAAGTAGGGCAAAAATATCAGTGGTTATATCTGACCTTCATGGATGCAAACAGTATGTTCAGACCCAGAAAACCAGGTGGTGTAAAAAAAAGGCTCCCCAAGAGTAAAACATTTTTATTGATACCAGTTCCTGTTCCTGAGTAATACTTTTGACTGGTTGGACCAGGATGAGTAACAACATCTGGATCTTGTGAACTTCTGAAGAC
>JANHZU010003121.1:80133-97135 GCA_032468055.1 Acrochordus granulatus | reverse complement strand
AGCTTTAAAAATGTGTTTTAAGACCAAATCTACATTGATGCATCTCTCATTTTCTAGAAATACCTTTTTAAGCAGTCTGCTATCTGGCTCCTGGTTTCAGTCCTCCATGTGCCTGTTCTCTTTGGGCTCCTAGGCTCGCTCACTCTCTCTATTCAATCCATTCACCTAATGCCTGTCCTGTCTCACAACCACAGTAAGGTTACTTGTGTTTTGATCTTGCCTTTTGCTTGCTGTCTTGCATACCTGAGTCTTTTTGGGAGAATGGGGACTACTCCATCCTTAGTGAGGCTTTGTATTTATATATTGTTTGTTCTCCTGAGTGTGTAGTGGACCTCATCAACATTATTAAGCTCCAAGTGATTCTCAAGATGACTGACCAGAAGGTTGGGGAAATGTTTGGAAGGGCATACCAAGGTTTGGCAGTCTGTCTTTAGAAGAGAATTTCTTCTAGTTGATTTCAGTGGCTTGTTGAGCTTGTCTACTGAGATATTGCCATTTGTACTGTTCACCTTCCCTACTACAGGTAGACTTAGGTTATACTTCAATGCAGGTCCAAAACAAGATATTTCATGAAAAAAAGTTGCACTTTGCCTTGCATATTATTCAAAGTATGAAGGAAATGTATCTATCTTAGGATGATTGTTGCCCCATCCATCTATGGGGGGAAGATGTTCACTCAAAAATGAAGCTCTGGGATCAGTTAATTAGATCTAGAGATACTCAAGAGAACTCCTTTCAGGCTGTCAGTTGTTCTGTCCTACTTTTTCATTATATTCCTAAAAAAAGGACACCCCTGAATGTTGGAGGTTTTTCAAGATGCTTGGATTGTTGTCACAGAGGCACATGGGAGGATTTGAAGGATGTTTTGCCCAAGGGACTGCATTTTTTACTTCTACAAGATTTGAGCTGGTATGCTGTGTACATTTATTCATTTCTCCAAATTGGGGACTTTAGAAGCTTTGGGGGTACAGGTTACTTAGCTTGCTCTTAAGAAAAATTCAGGTAGGCACACCATATATTACTGACCCTTATCATTGATTTGCAATGTCCCTTAAATGTAGTGAAAATGTAAAGACAAATGGCAGTTTTCTGGCTTCACGTGTTGAACTGAACTAAAACAGTTCATTACAAATTTTGCCCAACATATATTAAGTGACACTTTTAGCAAAGAGGTTTTTTTAACTAACTGATTTTTGTCCTATCTAGAGTCAGACATGAAAGCCCTAGCAACAGAGAACTAATGAAACACTGGGGGAGGGTTCCCATATGGTACAAATTTATTGAAAATGAAATCCATGCACCATAAATTCTCAGTAAGAAATGCTTCTGTGTTTGTCTTATAGGCACATTTCACACTAGATGACAGATCTGAAGAAGCAAGCTCTACCAAAGGAGCTACATTTTATAATTAAGTTTCTTGTTAGAAACCACAGCAGAAACATTGGATTAAAGCAAAAAACATTGCCTCCCTGTATAGTCTGATAGATGTCTCCAGAAGCTAGCCCCACTGAGTTTAATGAGGCATTCTATTAGTTTAGTATGTGTTGTCTTCAGCTTCAGTATTGAAAAGCTCACTTTTGTAGGATTGTGTCCTGATCTAAAACATATTTATTTGAGAGTAAATTTTATGCTCAGTTCCCTGTTGATACGACATAACAATGGGAGTGGAAGGGTTAAGAGCTTTAAGCCATTGAGAATCATTTTTGATTTTGGCAGCATATAAATCTGATAAATAAAATAAAAATGCTCAGATACCTGGTTATGATTTTATCTTAAGCTGAAAAACTATACCAGATTTTGGTATATCACTATAAGTAGTTTATAGCTTTTGGCTTGCTATATAAGATAATCTTAACAGAATTGGGCATGTAGTGATAGATTAATAAGTGCAGTTTTAAAGGATGCAAAGCCAACTCTAGGTAAAGACATATTCTGATGCCTCCTGATTATTATATTTAAATTTGAGCGGGTTTGCTGTGATACACAGAATACACCACTACTGCTTTTCTGGGTCTAACTTTAATAAAATGATAGTCAAGCAACTTGCCCTCTCAGGACCTTCCTATTAGACCTTTTCTAAGAGTGAGAGTATACTCTCAAACCTTGCTCTGTGCTTTGCTTGTGCAAGCACCACTGGATAGTTACCAAACTGCCATGTTTGAGAAACCCTGTGATATATACATTGTTTAATTTTTAAAATTGTTTAAGTATGTATTTTTGTTGTACACCTCAGAACAAAATGAAATACGTTCTTGGAATATTGTGTAGTTTGAGTCACCTACATTTTTTTAAAAAAAACTCACCTACAGAGAAGTCTTTCTGTGAGTAGCCGTCAAGGCATGATTTCAATACAGAGCACGTAAGGTAGAAAAACTGGGGAAATCACACAACGTAATTACCTTTTGAGAAGGAAACAAGACTTGCTGTTTCAGGCACTTCCTCAAAAAAGCATCTTCATATTTTTCCTACTCTTGTAAATGTAAATTGAAACTTCAGACAAGCATGCAGGGAAATAAAATGCTGGTTTACCCTGCGAGTACTTGTTCAGGTAAAGTCAGAAAGAAAAACCAGACAGATGCGTTATAACAACAACATACAGGTGTCAATCTCTCTTCCTATCCAAAATGAAGAAGCCCTTACCATATTTACCTTATTACCTTGCAAAGGAGGGAGAAAAAGGGGTGAAATTTGAACTTTGATTCTGCTCTAGCTGTTTATTCTCTGCAGTTGCTGGATTTCTTCATCCAATGGAGTTTCTACAACCTGCAATTAAATGAACTTTTACCAAGTTGAACAAACACCATTTATACCTTGAATTACTATTTGACAGTCTTCCGGTTTTACTGAGTAGAGTCTTGACAAGGGAAATGGCATTTTGTTTCAGGGTTGCTTATGATCGTCTGTGGACAGAATAGAATAACTTTCTTTCTTATGACCGTGTTTTTTATATTTACATTCTTCCCATGCCTTGGGTTGTATAGTATTGAGAAATCTATATTTTAAAAACCTACACTGCTTTTAAATAGCTTATCCAACCTGTTATATATCTCAACTTGTATTCAGTTTTGCTTCAAAGGGAATATAAATGTAACATGAGCCTTATAAAAGCCAGACAGAAGATAAGAGTTGTGCTGGGTTTGTTCGGATTTTTTTTCCAAAAGAGCTCAGTGTACAAATGCTACATTTGCCTACAACTCTTTCAAACCACCACTTCTTTTCCTGAGACCATGTAGTGGTTGCAGAAGGCAGTGGTGGAAGTTCAGGAAAAGATGCTTCTGCTTCAGAGAATTTCAGACAGGTGTGTTGTTTTTAGCTCAGTGTATTCCAGGACATGTTTTTTTTTTCAGTGTATTTCCAGACATGTGTATAAATGTCTGTATAATGTTTGTAAGCCACCAAGTGTCTTCGGAAATTGGCGGCATATAAATATGAAGATAAATAAATAAAATACATAAACCAGATCTAGGTGAAAATGTTGTTTCTGTTATACGTCAGAATTATTTCCCTGCACTAGTAATAGTTAATTTGAACTATTGTTTTTCATGAACATTTTATCCCATGAAATATACCAGCTTTATCAAATTCAGGAAGCATGCACATGTATGTTCCCATGCTACACGTGGGAGGGCCTTAAACCTAGTTAATGGAAAATCTCTTCTGTTTGGGGTGAAAAATACTTTGAAAAGGTTGTTTGGAATAGTGCAGAGATTTTGATAGACGTTTTCTGAAGCATAATTTGGAATTTTAGGCTTATCCACTTGAGATGAGATCAAGGACACATAGTCTGACCTTCTCCAGATCCATATTTGTGAGTATTTGAATTGAGAGGCCACAGAGGAAAAAATA
This sequence comes from Acrochordus granulatus, assembly GCA_032468055.1. Classification (NCBI taxonomy): domain Eukaryota; kingdom Metazoa; phylum Chordata; class Lepidosauria; order Squamata; family Acrochordidae; genus Acrochordus; species Acrochordus granulatus. Next base: position 93,289 of record JANHZU010003121.1, on the reverse strand, counting down.
ATTGGTTATAGTTTTTCCATGAGGAATTAAATTTATGTAGAAGAATAGATTTATAAAATTATGAAATAAATTCTATAATTTATATTCTCAGCTGGGCTACTATAGTAGGGAATCCTAATTCTACTCACAGTAGAGCATTGGGAATCAATCAGGTGGCAGGGAGAATGATACTCATAAATGTGGAATGCACTGCTTCTAAAAGCTTTGCATTTTTACAAGGGCAAAATTATGCACCATATAACAAAAGTGTTACCTTAATTCTAGGAAGTGAAGTACTGTAAAAGTTCTCAATAGTTTTAGTGCTGCAGTGGCCTGATCTAACACCAGATTGTTCCACCACGAATGACTCGGCCAGGTCAGACCCCAAGGATTCTGATGACAATGCTCTGATGCTCTGGATGTCAGCTTCAGGAGACAGTAAGCACTTTAGCATCTGAGGCTGACCCCGCCTGCAATCATGATGAGCAGCTGTAGCTATAGTTAGATGATGAGGACCAGGATCCTGGATGACTGCCCAGTCCTTGAGTACACTATGTTCTACACCAAGCAGAGCAGAATAACTTTTTGCATTTCCTCCACCGCAAAGGCCTTTCCAGTCTGGTAGAGACTGTATGTCAGAGCCATCCTTGGCCCACAATACTCTGTGGGGAATAACCATTCTACCTGAACTCCATGTGTCTGAATCTTGGATCTCTTGCCTCTTGAAGCTATATCACTCTGAACCCAGACTAGCTAGTGACTTCTCCAACATCCCAAGATCTTTGGATTGTGACCTGACAATGCTTCTGGCTTTTGCTTTGAACTCTTGCTATTTGAAAATTGTTTGCAGGCAAGCTCATTTGCAATTGGGACTTTGCTAAGGCATTTGTGCATTTAGTCACACATTCTGTCCGCCTTTGTTGCATTTGCAGGGAATTCTGTATACAGCAATCTAATTCTGTGTTTATCTGTGCACGATGGCCCTGGAAAAGGACAACTAGGAACTTCTCTTGGATCATGCAATCAAGGAGTTTGTTATGTAAGTCCTGGGATACAGTTTACTAACTATTCTTAGTAAGCCTTTTGAGTAGTAGTTAGATGGGCAGGCTTAATGCTTTTTTAAAAGATGATGATTGTTATGACGTAGCTACAAACTTGTAGCCAGTTCCATCAGTTTGTCTATATAGGTAAATAGGGATGCTAAAATGGCATTTTAGCATTTAGTTTCAGAAGTTCAGGGGGAATTTGATCACATCCACATAGCTCTAGCAACATTGCTTTTTTTACCTAAGGGATGAGATTGAAGATTTTGGAGATAATTACAATGATCTTTCAGATCTCAAACTTAAACTTTTCTGTGGAGATCTTTGCTTCTACAGGATCTGCAAAACAAATAAGCAGGATTAGAGCCTGAAATGCTACAAACAGATAAACCAATCCAGAAAGGAGAGGTATTAGCTCCTGTACCAGGGAAAATCTACTGGGTTTTCACAAGTAATTCTTCATTTGGTTTTACTGGTTCTACCATTTCTTTTGTTTTTATTGTTGCATATATTGTTTTATGTTTGAGTTGCAAACTGCCCAGAGTTTAGCAACAAGATCGACAGCTACACAATTTAATTAATTGATTGATTCTACCATTGCCTTGAGGCAAGTAAAATCAAACAGTAATCTCTATTTGGAACATGGGGCTGGTCTCCACATAGTTGCAACTACTCCAGCATTTTTGTGCTGTTCCTGTAGATGCCTTCAAGATTTTAAGTAGCAAATGTATTTTATGGACAGTTTATCTTGGAAGCCGTTACAGCAACAGAATAGCAGCATGTCCAGTTCTACCTTAGCAGAATAGTTGCATGATTTGTATTATTGGGTATTGCAATTCTTGATTTTTATATAATGATTTTATAAATACATAGGTGTCCCAGAAATAATGGGGCAATCAAAATGTGGCAGTAAATCAAGTAATTTTTTTACAGTTTAAATTTTAAAAAATAAAAACAAGGTTTGTGCAGGAGATAATAAGGAGATAGTATATTATAAATGATAACATTGTAGTGACTGATATTTATTTCAATGACTGCTTTTGGGACACTGTATATTGCAAAGAGCCTGAAATCATAGCCCATATAGGCCATAGACAAAAATGTGTAACATTATGAACAGCAGCATTGCAGGAGGAATAATATACTAGAGGATAAACATTGGGTGCCTTGGAAACTATGGAGCAAGGAATGCTTGAATATATTATCAGTTTGTCTGTAAATTGCATCGGGTAGCTTAATTGATCATAGGGCAAGCCATCAGTGCAAACGCAGTACTGTGCATTATATAAATCCTTTCTTGGCAATTGGACAGTCAACCTATGAGCCCATGATATGCACATCTGGTGCAACAGATAGAATACCTGTCAGCCGATGATTAAGAGCCCGTGACTGCATATTTAAATACAGTCATGCATGTAAGCAATGCCAACATAAGGAAAAAGTTTTCCAGTATCGCAGCCATATCTATTTCCCATCTGGTCTCTTTGCAGTTCCCAGTATGGTGCTGCCTGTTTGGCAATTGGGAGATTTGACACAGCATGGAATTCCTGTGGCTCTGAAGCCTGATGCAGTATTTGGGTCAGTTAGGGACTTCCAGGCATCAACACCTTAATGGCTAACTGGGGGCCTGACTAGGTGGATTTTGATGAAAAAGCAGCGCTCCATTGCCATAAACCTAGATCTTTGTTGAAATATCCTTATGAAGCCAAATAAACATCACTCAGGAAGGTGATTAGTAGAGAAAGGCTGTGTGGTACAGAATTTGGCAGACAGCTTTATGCCAACAAATGATAAAGGTGAAACAGGGGTGAGGACATTGACAGGCCTCTATATGGTGGTTTGATATAATTGATTGATTTGATGTGCAATCTTTTTACATACTAAGAAACCAAATATTTTATTTAGCTCATTCTTTATGTCTGTCTGCAATTGGATGCAACTTTCTGGCCACCATTGATAGGGAATCACTATTTAAATACTTAGGTCAATGGATAGATTTGAACAATACCACATATGGGCTGCATGCAGTGGTAACTCAGACTGCTGTCCCCAGTTGGTGGAGCACACACAGATTGTTAAGACCAACATGAAATACAGTAGGTACTTAAATTGCATTTGGCATCTACTGAAAATAAGTGCTCTTATATTCAACAAATTAGCTTCACCATATCCTATGGAATGGAATGGACTGATAGTTTATTAGTTTCTTGTTGCTGAATGCCAAGAGAGGGTGAGTTTCATTACTGATATGATCATTAATTCTGTGAAACACAATTTCAGGAATGATTCAGCATTGCTTGTCCCAGTCAAATATATAGGTATGGTGGTATCAGTGTTTTATCGAGTCCTGAATGGCATTTTGCAAAAGGATTCTTTTGTGTTCAACCAAAGGTAGAATTTACATCTGGAACAAAGTAGCCATGATATAAAAAAGGGAAAATTGCATATGTAGCATACTAGATCCTACATTTTACAGATTATCATTTACAAAGTGAAGTCCAATAATCACAAAATTCTTGAATATTCTATTTCACAGTTGGGTAGAGATTGCTACTATTACAGCATTTGTTATTGCAATTTTGTAAAGAAAGCTTTGGATATTGTGTAATCAAATTACTTTTGTGATTGCTGTCTGTCTGATTTAATGTCTTTAGTTGTTTTTATGTTTTTTTAACTATTGTTTTTCCTAATTTTGAACATCACCCAGAATTTATTGGTGTTGGGCAGCAATAAATTTAAATAACCAAGTGGCGAGATTCCTCCTAGGTATATCCATTTCTTTTGAAGGTAAAGCATTTTTTTTCTGCAACACAGTGTGTTTCTGGATGAAAAATATGAATTGTAGGTGTTGTGCACGCTAGATTTTGCTTCTGCAAATTCTGTAAAAGAGAAGGGCAAGTAGGAATAGCTGGGTTTAAGAGAAAATTCAGATACACTTCTAGAAAATTGAGAAAATACTAGGTTAAAGAAGTTAAATAAATGGTTTATATGTTTACCAGTGATGGCTGTACTTATAATTGGAGAGTAGTTAATTGAAGAATGATTGGTAAGGAAGAAGAGAGTAACTATTATGATGTAAAATAAATGAATCACATAGAGAAATAGAAACTGATTTCTGTTGTGTTTCTTCATTCAAAGGGAGTTTCTCCAACTACATGAGGCTCTCTTGAGTAACATGAAGATTGTTGCAGTAGTCCTATATAAATTATCTTATGATAAACCTCCCTGTTTATCATAAGATAATTATCTCCCTTGAAATAGTTTTAAAAAGTGTATGTAGATATGTCAGTAAATGATGGGAGGAAATACTATAAAAAGGAGAGGCAACACACCTCAGGATGGCACAGCCATTGCAGATGAACAAAAAGTTAAAATATAAGGTCAGACTTTGTGAAAGTACTGTCTTCTTAAAGGGTTGGTTAGAAGTACCAATTAAGTTTGGGAACGACTAATTATCCTGAACAAATTATTTCTTAGACATTGTCAACAACAATTTTACCTAACCTTCATTGGAAACATGCTGCCTCTTTCCCCTTTTGGATTTGCTACTGTACTGGTTGACTAAGGTACTAAATGTTATCACTAGTGACACTGTAATTGGTACTTTGCTAACTTCAAGAACTGTAGGAGAAGCAAGGATCAAGCCAGGGGGAGGTATTAAGAATGGGATCAGCCTTGAATCTCTATGTAGCCTCAAGTGTAGTAGACCCAGCCCTTCTGATAACTGAGGGACCTTATCTTTGAGCCACAGGGGTTCAACCACTAGTTGGGCAGATTTTTGTAAATATTCGGGACCATATAAATCTGTTAGCTTGAATCTCACTGCCTGGGCCTGGTCTTTTACACCTGACAAGAACTTTTCATTGCTTTGAATTTATAGAATAATTATCTCTTTTTTTCTTCACTAGTTTTTTTTTCCAAAAGTAATCTTTGTAACCACTAATTTCACTGAACTGATGTCAGTCTCCTGCACATCTTTGTACTTGGAGGAGAAAAGTGTGAGTCTTCTCATGTACAGCTGAATCTGTTTTGGCTTTTGTGTGAACAAGACATGAAACGTTGGGTTATATAAGTACATTAAAAAATTTTTCTTGTGGACATTTGTATTGAAAGCATTAATGTATCCAAGAGAAATTTCAGTTACTGAAAAGGGGAAATTTTTTCACTATGGAGTTGAGATTTGGTAACAAATGAAAAGAGTTTTTTCCCTTGTTACCCATCTTAGATTAATATAATAGTTTTGTAGTGAGTTCTGTTTTTAGATCCAATAAAGCTTTTATTTGTTATTCTCCTTATTCTGGAATAAAATCTGTTGTGACTGCAGATCTTTCTCAGGCTTCAGAATGTGGGTTGGGCTTCCTAATTAAGTTTCAGTAGTGTATCAGAGAGTGAGTCTGTCAAGTTGTCCAGAGAACAAGACAAACAGGCAATTAAGGATACAAACCCTCAGCTATAGAGATGCAGCCATTATGAAGTCATTTGAATGCTCCTTACCATGAAATCTAGATTCAGATTTTTGTATCACTTTATCCCACCCATGGAATGTAATGGACTAGAAGTCATTTTCTTTGGGGATGGACAACAGATTTTCCTTGTATCTTGTTTTGGTATGGACTGATATGGGACAGGTAGTTTGGGACAGGTAGTTCTCAACTTATAACCGTCACTTAGCAACTATTCAAAGTTATGATGGACCTAGCTTGGGGCTATCTACAACCTGGATTTAATGTTCTGATGTCACAGTTCCCCCACAATCTTAGAACTGGCAACTGAGCTGCATTTACAGCAGTTTGCAGCATCCTGAGATTGTGTGACAGTGTTTTATGATAGTTTTGCTGAAAACCAGCATTTACTTCCAGTTTTTGGCAAAATCATGCCCATAATGAACCATTAGTTCACTTAATGACCACAGTATTTGCTTGTATGTGTGCATGTTTCTGTGTGTATACACATACACACACTTGCCTATGTAAAAAATCAGAATTAATGTTTTCAGTTTTCAGTTTTGGGATGTGTGTCAGAATGCACAACTTATAATTTGGAGGTTTCTAAAATTATAGGATATCGTAGTTTTCTCTTATGATAATTGCTTTTTAAGAATAAAATGCTTGTCCATCCTGACCAAATTAAATCAGAACAAATTTTATTATAATCTAAGGCCTGCACAATTACAAACATATACAAACCAAATAACATGCTTGCTTTGGTGGTAATTCATGTTAAAATATTGGTTGGTTCGTACATTGAGCACTTTAGTGAGGTCATACTCTTAGTAGAAGTGATTGTAAAAATTCATATAATGATTTGCATATAAAAGTTGAACTGGAGGTAAGATATCTGATAGAGCAATAAAAAAAATGCTGTTCCACTGCTTAATTTGGAGAAATTAGCTCTTTATGTTTTTTAAATAATCCTTTTAATTTTATCTAAAACAAAGATATTTTTTCAAAAAAGATATTATCTATGGAAAAACAGGTAATGATTGTGGTTATGCAATAAGTAGTTTCCAAGCAGAGTATACAAAGTTATTTTTAATGATATTAAAGAGTATAAATTTTTGAATTTAGTGCTAACATCTCTACTATATTATTGGTCATAATTTTTTTAAAAAAGAAAAAATAAACCCCTAAAATAATGTAAGTAAATATTTAATTTCTGACTTCCCCTTCTTTGTATTCCAAACAATTTGCAATGCCTATTGGTGTAAGCTTTAAAAATCATATTCTAAATGTTTTTATTTATATTGCTGCATAATATATAATACATATATGGAAGCCATTCTTGCTTAAATGGAGTTAAATTTCTGATTATGTGTGGATACACACACATACACAAAACACTGATGATTTTACAAACACATACAGAGACAGACACAAACGCATGCACACACACATAGAGTTTTACCATTGTTATGTATTCTCCAAGTTTAAGCTTCCAGTCTAATATCATTGGAATTATGTCTTTTTTTCAGTATTGTGCAGTTTATCCCCACAGCTTATTTATGCATATAAATAATATTAATACAGGTCTGTATGGAGTTGGTTTTTCTCTCTCCATCATCAGAACAAATACATTAATCTGAAACATTTTCCAGGAAATGACCTCCTATTGCCTTAAATAGTATGGTAAATAATGCTTTTAGAGAATAAAAGTTTGCAGGAGAACCTTTGAGTTTTGATCCAGAATTGTATGTTGGTGAATTTAGTAGTGATAATGGAGTTTAAAATTATTTCTTCAGTGCAGAATCAGTTTATCCTTGCCCATTTCAGTAGTGGTGGCCAAGATGGATAAAAGATCAATAAAATAATTTCTAAGTTTTCTTTGATAACTTTTTATTCAATGGAAAATAAAAACATTTAGAGGTTCACGCTGTACAGAGCATTTTTATCTCTAGATAAGAGTTACCTCATTTTATACTTTTGTTCATCTTGTCCTTGAGGGAAGCTTGCTCGAAGAGAGAAATGTGAGCAGACATGTGTGCCTATATATCTTAATTCCAGAAAAGAGATGGGGAAAAGTACCTTGCTACCTATTTTATATGCACAGTGGAACCTTACAAGACGAGCATCTCACAAGACAAGATTCTCACAAGATGAACAAAAAATAAATAAAATTTATTCCACTAGACGAGTAGCAACTCACAAGACAAGCAAACTTTGTGTGATAAGTTACATGTCATCAGTCAACATGCTCTGTATTTCCCGTTCACGCTGCCACATGGTTTATTCCATTACTGTGCGTGTGCTGTACTGTGAGCATGTGTGTGTGTGGGAAGCCCCTTGAAGAAGTGCGAAATGAAAGACTGTAGGAAGAAGGCGGTTCAGGTAGACCAGGAAATCATTGAGAAGCACAAGAGAGGTGTGCATGTGACTGACCTTGCCAGAATGTACGCACCATCCTGATTGCAAAATGAGCACTGCGTGTTGAGCTCACGTGGGAAATCTCACAAAGGAGGCGACGGTTCTCTCTTGCTGCATAAACAGCGTAAATTAAGTGAAAGGCGTTTAAGAGAAGGAACTCCTGATACTTCAGACTCCAGATTCTCTCTCCAGGCAGTCCCCTCCCCTCTTCTCTCTCATCTCCCTCACACCAGCGGGATTGTTCTCAAAGTGCATGCACGCACACACACAAAATAAAGCAGGAATTGTCCTTGTCCTCCCCAGATTAAAGCAGAAATTCCCCCTTGTCGCCCGGCACTATTATAGTCTCTACTCCCCTCATAGTATGGAGGCAAGAAATATTTTCAAACCACCCATGAAAGACGCCTGGAAAGGCGTTGCTGAGGGAAAGGCAGTTTTGCCTCAGCAGCGTCAGTTGCAGATCCTCTGAGCCAGCAGGAGGCACTGGACAACAGCCAGACGAGCAGCAGCCTCGAAGCACATCTGTAAGTGCTGGTTAATTTGCTCTGTTTCTGCTTTATACTGTGTGTTAATCATTGTTACTTGTTTCAGATGTTGGGGACAATCATTTCAACATCAAATTCCATTGAAAATGATTTTTTGGTGAATATTTTTGTGGACGTGGAACGGATCGTCCAACTTTACATTGTTTCCAATGGGAAACCTCATTTCGCCTTAAGAGCATTTTGCGCTAAGAGCGTTCTTCCGGAATGGATTAGTCTCATCTTGTGAGATTTCACTGTACATACTCACTTTGGGAGTACATTATAATCTGTAGTATTTTTATTACTATTGTTTCCCTGCCATTAAATTCCGATTCCACATGCATAAAAATTGACCCAGGAGATCTGGGAAATTAAAGGCTAGTCAGCTTAATGTTTGTTAAGAGCAAATTGGTGTTAATGGTAATGAAAAGAAAAAACAACTAAGCTTATAGAGGAACAAAGCTTGCTTGCAAGATAGTCAACATGGGATTCTGGAATGATAAATCTTATGCCAGCAATCTACAGTTTTTTGAGAGTGTCAGGAGGCATATGGATAGAGGTGACCCTGTCAGCACTGTAGGTTTGGACATCCAAAAGTCCTTTAACAAAGTTCCTTATCAAAGGCTCTGATTTAAATTTTGCAGATAGGAGGTAAGAGGATCTGTCTTGTTATTACTTGCTAATTTAAAATACAGAAAGAACTTGAAACACATAAAAGAGATAATTTTGACAGTGGAAAGAAATTATTACTCAACACTCAATTTTGGGCTCAGTACTTGTTAGTTTGTTCTTTAATGAAGAGTTGGCTAAATGTGTGAAAGATCCTAGGTGGGGGAAATAAAAAATGATGGATTAAGGACTTGTATTCATGAGATGGGTTTGGAGACCCAGGTTGGTCTAATGGTTGTTGAGGCATCCAGCTGGAAACTAGGAGACTGTGAATTCTAGTCCTGCCTTGGATGGCTAGGTGACATTGAGCCAGTCACTTTCTCTTTTTGCCCACAATGTCAAGTTTGGGAAATTAACTGGTCAATCAATTCCTGTCTCAACCAATGGATCAACACTTAGCTAATCCAGGAAAAAAAAAAAAAACCCAGACGCAGTAGTTGCAGGAAAAAGCTAGGAAGAAAAAAAAATGCCAGAGATGGGTTTAGTTGATGTATCATAAACAAGATTGCACTTTTCTTCGGTACATCAAAATTGCTCCAGTTTGGAACAGTTTTCATCTTTTGCTTCAATAAACTGTAACAGTTTATTGTATAAACATAATTGTAATATCTGATAATTAACTGAGGTTTCTTTGTAACTGAAATTCCTTAGATATGTCCTGGTTAAATGATAGTTCTTGAAAAAGCAAATGGCTGTCAAGCTTCAAAAATAAAATTAATACTAATAAAGCCTCAGTTCTTCTTAAATTATTGAGTGGGAAATGTGAAATGTACATTAAAGGACAAAATAAAAACTTTGAAAGCATGGAAAATGCAAGTAGATAATATAGGTACTGCCTAAATTTGTGGGAACATAACAGCATTCCTTGTACCTCAGCATATAGTCATGCTGGCCACATGAGCACAGAAGTATCTTCTGACACTTTGGCTATGAAGCGGAGATGAGCACCGCCCCCTAGAGTCGGACACGACTGAAAGGGGAAAGCTTTATCTTTAAAAAAAGGAAAATGAAAAAAATGTTGCACATAGAAAAAAGGGAAATCATCTCATGAAGAAAAATTAAGCCAAATATTAGGTAATATTGTGTCAGGCATGAACAACCAGACCCACATGTGTAGAGTTCAAACAAGCTATTTTATTGTTTTTTGTCCATTCCACAGAAATCTCCCCAGACTGCCAGTCTCAGCCTGAGAATAGATAGATAGATACAGTAAGGCTCTATAGAGCTTAAGAAATGTCAGTTCTATATCTCTTGTCGCTATGCAAGAACTTGAGGCTAATTCCACACTTGGAACTCCCCCTCCTGGCTGTTTTTCCCAACATCTTGCTTGTATTCGCTATTTGCAGTCTTGAGATTTCTGTGAGGAAAGGTACATAAATAATGCTTTAATACTGCGAAGAAAGGTACATAAATTAAATACAAGTACATAAATTAAATAATGCTTTTTGCAAGGGCACATTTTTGCATGAACATGTCTATGGCAAAGATTTTGTCAGGTTTTTTTGGCTGATGCTAGAAGTGGAAGTTGTGCAGGCAGTGATTCAAGGACACAGTTTTTTGATAAGTAGTTGATTGCAAGACTAGGAGTTTTTTAAAAAAAGAATTCCAGGAACTCCAAAATATAAAATTCAAGCACTGTTTAGAGTGAAGTCATTAATTCTTAGGCCCCTTTCTGCTTCCAATTCAGTGCAGAGGCTTAAGGCCTCCTGATGTTTAGTAGGAGTTGTCACCTATCTCTGCTCCTATAATAGGTTTCAGGCTGTTTGCTTTTGATCTTATCAGAAATAGCCGTTATGCCACTTTGTCTTTCAAGTCTTCCTTTGCTACTGACTTTTTCATGGGTTAATCTTTCTTCCTTCTCTTCCACCTGAACATGAAACCTTGGAAAGATCTGAATTCTTTGTTTCTACCTATGTTTCTGGTGATGTCGAAGAAAAAATGTTATCCCTCCTCTCGTCCTGAAGAATTGAGAGGTAGATGAATTTCCATCTCCTCTATTCCAGCCCAGGAAAGGGAGGGAGAAATCTTCATATTCTCCAGAATGAAGACAGTTGGTGGGTGTATCCAGAACTATGACCTCCCGTTCAGATATTCTCTTCCCTCTGGATGGATGATGTAATAAGATGAATGGAAACGTTGTAAGCATCTTGAGGGCCAACAGTGGATGGTTATGGATTCATCTGGTGACCCCAAAATCAGCCTCACTATGTAGACCAGACTATGAAAGAACTCCATAGGATGGCTAAAATTATTTTTATTCAGGTTGGCTATGATAACAGATCTTGCAAGTCTGATTGGATTATATTGAGTTTCTCCTCCTTATTGTTTAACAAAATAGGGAAGTGTCTTCGAATCCACTACTGAATGTTATCTGGATGTACTGGATTTAAAAAATGCTTTGGCCCAGGAGTGTCCAAACTTGGCAATTTTGAGATGGGCGGACTTCAAGTCCCAGAATTCCTCAGTCAGCTGTGAAGGTTTGGAGGGAAATAGGAGAGTGTTCATCCCATCCCAAGGATTAATGACCAGCAGGGGAAAGATGTTAATCTTTCTGACAGCATCTCCTGCTAATGCTCCCCCATTCAAATGTCTGTCTGATGGCTTTGTGTGGTGTTTGAGTGTCTCTAGTTTCTTTTTAGTAGTAATTCCCCATCAGCAACAGTCAAGTCGCTTTAGATGGTAAACAAGTCTTTTTATTCACAGGAAGACAGCTAAGCGTACACAGGAACTGGTTCCAATAAAATTAATAGTAAGCCCATACAGAAAGGGATACAGTAAATACAGCATATAACATAAAATAGGCTTATTAAAGATAACTGTCTCACAGGAATCTACTGACTGATAACTCTTCTTATTCCTTAAAGGTTTATAATCCTATATCTTTTTCTGGGAAGCACATCAGTAGGACTAATTTATCTTTTTGTCTTGAATTTTAAAATATATATGGGCATTATATTATCTTTATTTATTACTCTGCTATCCTTTTCACATTCTTGAAACAGTAACCCAATTTATGTCAATATGGGAACTAGATAAGCATTTGCACTCAAGATGAATTTTCTTCCAGATTCTCTAGGCAATTTATGCTGATTTTGAGAGATGCAACAACTCCTATAATCCAAGATGCAGTCATACTGTTTTTCCTAAAGATGTCCTTGATTTCTTCAATTTCTCCTTCCTTGTTGTCCTGTTGTACATTAAAGAGGGGCTCCTTTCTCTTTTAAACTATAGTAACTGGAATTTTTGTCTGGATTCATCCATCTTTATTCGTGAGATAGGAATTGTACCTTTGTTGTACGTTATTGCTGCTTTTATAGTGTTGCAGCAAACATAAATAAAATTGTACTCCCTTTGGGATCTCAGGCACCAAACAAGTTGTTGTGGGGGAAAGTTCTCAACAACCTTCCCACTAGCCTCTGCAAGGGAGCAAAATGGTGTTTTTTCTCCAATAATGCATGGTGTAGATCAGTGCCATCTAGAAGACCCTTTTCAGAATCAGTTTTATTGTTTGAACATCTTGAACCAGTATTTCTCAACCTCAGCAACTTTAAGATGTGTGGACTTCAACTCCCAGAATTCTTAGACACATCTTAAAGTTGCTGAAGTTGAGAAACACTGTATTGGCCTGTGGGTAAATAGAGTTAGAATGAATGACATTTATGTCCCATTTGTATATTGATTTCTTCCTTGCTTGACTTGCAGAAGAGACATGGTCACAAGCAAGCTCAATTGGAATCCTATGCTGCACAAATATTTTAACTTAGCCATTATCACAGCAAATCTACTAACTAAGTTCAGAATTTCTGGGTCCTTAGAATAATAAACATCTGCAAGTAAAAACAAATCTTATTCCAAGGATATCTCTAGCTTCTTCCATCCAGTGTAATTCAGGATTCTCATGAGGTTGTCTCACATTACTCTTCTAAAGCACCTGATACTGTGGAATCTTGCTACATATTGTTCAGACGGCTTATTCACGACTTGTCATTGTATTTGTTGTTCAGTCGCGCAGTCGTGTCCGACTCTTCGCGACCCCATGGACTGCATTACGCCAGGTCCCCCTGTCTTGCACTGCCTCCCG
>JANHZU010003121.1:50460-60904 GCA_032468055.1 Acrochordus granulatus | reverse complement strand
ATATCCTTTCTTCTGGATCTTTCTGAGATCTTTCTTGCAACTGTTTACAACCTTGTTAACCAGGGAATTTTCTGGGCTTGTTTATAACTTTTGCACATTTCTGCAAGCCCCTGCAAGCTTTTTGTAAGCTTCTGAAGAATTTTTATGATGCCAATATAATTTTCTAAGCCAATATAATTTTCTGAATCTTAGTGATCTCTGCTGTCCAGGAGCTGCTTCTTGAGACTCTGCTAGACTTTTGGCAAAACTACTTTCCTTTTCAAACTATTCTCAATCTGATCCTTGGTAAGTCATGACACACTCTTTTTTAAAAAAAAAGAAGAAAGAGAAGAATGAAAATGAATAGACTGAATGAACACAGATGATTATATGAAAAACTGCTGCTGTTGTAGCAGCCAGAAATGTAAACACATTTCAGGTTATCAGAATCCTTTGTTTAATGCACAAAGGTCTCACCTTTCCACCAAACTGTTCAGGGGAAAAACCCATCAACCTGAGAGCTTTGAAAAAAACTTTGAAAAAAGAAAGGGTGATTGTACCCAATGGCAGTCACCTCTATTGCTTGGTGGGAAATTAAGCCTGAATTGCTCTAGTTCCAACTACCTAAACCCCATCAAATCTTTCCATTTCACAGTGGATTTTGAACATAAGGTTCCTACCTCGTATTATTCTTGCTTTGATTCTATATTTTATTCTGGAGGCCTTTTGCAGTTCATTCCCTTCTAGCTAGGCAATTCTATTTCATTCATTGAATGGGAAGTTGGTGATCAAATGTTCTATGATGCCTAACAACCATTTAGTAGTCAACTGCTGCAGTTGACAGGATTTTTTTGGGGGGAGTGTTTTATCAGTGAAGATAATTCTGTCTAAATGAGTTCTGCAGATCCAGAGAAGAAATGGTGGAGAACTGGAAAACATGCAACAAAGCAGAATTGATATTGATAGCACAGCATAGCATGTCTTCCACCAAGCAAAAATACAACATATCTAAACAAATACATTGCCTTGGTTTTCTGCCACTACAAATGCAAATGATAAGATGGATGGAATGCAGAACAGCAATTGCTATGTTATTTTGAGATGCCTTTGGAACAAACAGCAAATCTTTGCAGAAATTTTTATCTGTAATGCCCACAAAATGACCCCATGCAGGCAACTATTACCAGCATCTAACACAAGTTGAATTTCAAATTCCCTTGGTATTTATTAAGCCAGTAAAACCTATTGCCTTTTGTAGAAAACTGATAATACAGAACAGAAATGCACAGATCAATTGACAGGCCCTGGAGAATGCTTTCCTTTCTGTGGGACAATATTTTTATTGGCAAGCTTGTTTATCCTGATTATGCTCAGCTATAGACTCTTCAGTGTTCTTGATGTTGTTTGACACCAAGATAATTATTTAATTTGGGAAGAAGCAATCTCTTCATTGCTGCTCAATCACCACATTGATGGAATTGTGCAAATGGGTTATGAATGCCCTGAAAGTGCTTCTCAGTAGCCTGTTGTTCCAGTTCTCTGCACCTGTGCCTGCTTTCTCATGCATTGGAGTGAAGCAATCATAGGAAACCCAGCACATTTAGGTTGGGCAGATGAGTGTGGGCAGCTGAGTGTGAGTCCTATTTGTCTCATTCATGATAATCTCCAGTTTTTCTTTATGTGTATGGCATCTGTTTTTTCTAAACAGCTTAAAATCATTTTTCACTAAGTCAGATCATTGGCATATCAATTATAAAATGATTGGCATTAGTTCTTTACATTTTTCCAGGCCAAATTAAAATAGCTTGAAACAGAATCTATTATTTAATGCATGCCAGGAAGGTGTCCTACCAATGAACAATGATCTCTTAGGATAAAGTTGGGCAATGTCAAGGACCACATGCTCTTCATATCATTCTGGGAGAGGATTACACATGATAGTATTACACTTTATACTGGGCTAACAGGACTTGTTTGATTTTAGTTTAGCATATTGTGTGAACTTGGCCATTGTGATTTATGAAGTATGGTAGTTTACACTGTTAGATAGACTCACTAGTTGCAACTTATGCAAGAAAGGATGCTAAGACAAGTGTGAGGCCAGAGCCCAAGATGAAGCCATTTATTGTGTTAACTTGTTTTTCTCTCGTTCTCTCTTCATTTTCCATTTCACTTTCATTTTATAATCCCATTGCCCTTAAACAGGCTTCCAAGAGAGTAAGTAGAAAATACTCATCAACAAAGAGCTTTTGAGACTAGGCAGAGACTAAATATTGCATATAGATCTAGCATTTCAGGTTGCTCAATTCTACCTTAGAGTTATTTTGTATATGACATTGTTTCTTCTTGTAAAGTTTGTGGGTGGGAGGCTGGGGAACTGAAGTTAAGCCTTTATTTCTTCTTGAAGTTATCAGTTTCAGCCTTGGATAGAAATATGAACAATGTATGGGGGAATATTGAGGGGAAAAATATGCTTTCCCATTTTTTCTAGGCCTTTTTTGCTTCCATTTGAAACCTCCCAGGGAAAAATGGATTATGATATTCCCTAATTATGTCTTTTTAAATGATATATAGTAATAATATGATTAAGATGTTAAAAATTATCTCTGGAAATTCAGCTAATCAAACAATTATTACACAAAAGGGTAGAGATCTCCTCTATATGTTTCAATATAGACTTTGGAAGTCCGTGAAAATGAAGAAACAACAAAAATTAAGGTTAAGAAGTACAAACTTCTGAGAGTAATAGTACTTCAAAATCAGAAAAAGATATTGATTAGATAGTCTTTCATGTGCCAAAATGTATATTCGGAGAACTTTCAGCTTTTTTTTTTAAAATACCACTCTTTACGTCTGTTTGATAAAATGAGGGAGAAAATCCAGAGTACACAATCTGTTTTGCATTGGTATACTGTTGATGATTTCTTCTGTTTGGCTAAATTCTGCCTGCTTGTTTCTAAAAGAGACAGTACTGATAAAATGCTGTTTTCCTTAGAATGTAGATGCCTATAAATATTTTTGTAACAAAAACTGAAAATAAATTCAACTAATGAATGTATTATAATCATGGCCTCAATGAACTGTGCTTAATTTATTAAATATTCTTCTGTAAACAAAAGAATATTTAATACATTATTTGTTTTAAGGGGTTGTTTTTAATGGGTTTTTTATTTTAGTGTTTTTAATTGTATTTTTTATTGTTGTTAGCCGCAGAGAGTCTTCGGATTTCGGCGGCATACAAATTTAATAAATAAATAAATAAACTAACAAACCTATTATGCACAGTACATTTTGTAAAGTAAATATGACTTTGTGTCTGTGAAGGGTGTTTAAGTATTGCATGTATTTCAGTTGTCCAATACTTCTGGTTCTTTTTACTGAAGCCAAAAATCCCAATAGCCCATCTAAAAACAGAAGTAATTAAAAAAGCATTATCATGTTCCACCTCAATAAAAACAATGACACGTGGCTGATAAAAAGACAGACATAGGACAAACTAGTTCACCACACAGAACCTGTCTTCACTGCCTACTGTCTTGATGGATCTTACTAGTGGACCAGAGCAGAAATCTTGTGGAACAAATCTTTAGATTTGGGCAGACTCCCATGGATGTAACCACTCTTTCACAATGGTAGTTATGCAAAGAAGAACTGAGGACTTAAAGTAAAGGGGTTTCATAAGAAGGAAGTCAGTTTCTATTTCTTGCCTTAACAGACATTTTCTTAGACAAAAGAAAAGCAAAGATGATGTGGAACCAGCAGTTGGTTGCAATCCGTAGGGTACACTCGATAGCAGGCATGTTCAACCTTGGCAACTTTAAAATGTGTGGACTTCAACTCCCAGAATTCCACAACCAGCTATGTTGGTGTCCACACATCTTAAAGTTGCCAAGGTTGGACACTCCTGCTATGCAGCTTGAAAAATACACTTCAGAGACTATGAGAAAGTCCTTGATTCAGGTTCTTGTGTGTTGCTGAAAATTTACATTAAAATAATGAATAGTCTAGGGTTAAATCTTTCTCTGTATAAAAACTAACAACCCATAACAGCTCTATGTACAGAAACATGTATAGTTTTAGCATATAGCCTAATTATATATCTTCCTATTTTGATGGAAATTTAAACATTTAATTCAGCATTTGAATTGGTTCTATTCAATGTTATTATTTCTCCTCAATTACAAACTTGAATTGGGGAGGAGTGAGATTTGAGACTGTTCAGAGTCCAATTAGTCACAAGCTGCCTTACGGTGGGAAGAACTCTTGGCATTCTTTTCTGAGATGAAATTCTCAGATTCTGAAAGTCCGCAGTTTCAGTTTTTGCTCAACCAAACAGGAGCATGAGATGACAGTGACAGACATCAAATGGCATCCAATATAGGTGAACCAAGAGAAGACCAGACCATTGCGAATACAACCGTTCTCCATTGTGAGAAAATACTCCAGCGACTATTACCAGGTTCGCTGTCCAAGGTACTGATAGCTTATTGTCTCTGACCTTAATTTCCTCAGGCTCCACTTTATCTTCCCTAATTTTATCTAGTAGAACGTAGAATCATCCATAAATGCTTACACTGTAACTTGCTTCTGCTGAGCATTTAGACAAACCACCACAGTGGTAAATAACATAAAGGTGCCCATATGCAGTGGGTGAGGATTGTGACCATGATTTCAATCTGCAGCACTTCAGGAATTTGTACTGATGGTCTTGGCTGTGGCTCTAAATATCTTCTTAACAATTTTTTTCATTTTATTATCAAGATGTTGATTGTAAATTGTATAAATGGCTTTATTCAGAAGGTAGTGTTTTTCTGTGTAGAAAAAACTCATTTTGGTAAAGATGCAGAATAAGACTTCATTTGCTTGAGGGTATCTCTCTCTTTCTGATAAATCATAGTTTTTGCAAAGCCTTTTAAAAAGACAACAAAAATTAATGTCAATTTAGCATTATAATTATTGATTTTAGATAGGTTCTTTTTAACTGGCATCTCCTTGATTCTGATTTTCTACAAAGTGAAATGTGTCACATTTTCCAGATGCTTGGCATAAATACCATCAACAATCTGTTTTGGTTCAGCTCTAAGTCCAGTGGGACATAGATTTTATATCCTTTAAATTTTTATAAATTTTAATTGTTTGTCTGACTAACACAATAGGCTTTAAAAATGAATCAATGCTTCAGGCTTGGTTCAATAAAGAGTTCATGATTAGTGCAATTCCTATATTGTGCCAAGCTGCCTACACTTTTAATTTTATTTTAAGTGATCTTGTTAGCTTAAGCTCTGCTTGAATAAGCAGTAACAAATGTCAACTGGAGCAGATGTATAAAAAGCCTCAAAATACAATAATTAAGAGAGCAGCCCCAATTTTTATTCTTTTCAAGCATCCAGATGTTCTGAGGTTCATTGGTCAAAGTTGACATTTGTGTCACTGTATTTAATTTTGGTCTTTTGGCAAAAATATGGAGCTTTGCTTTCTGTGTCCTTGAAGATGTTATTTTGAAAATCTATCTCATTGTTTGGGGGAAGTACTGTAAGAAAAGGGGCACAAATTTAAGGGGAAAGTCTTCCACTAGAAAAAAAATTTCAAAAAGAAAAAGGGAATGTGAAGTAAACAAATAAAACAATATGGTCTGTGAACTTTTGGTAGCAACATCCTTGGTAACTTGCTTTTGCTGTTCTTTTGTTGACCTTCCAGTTTTGAGAATTTAATAGATTCTGGGATTATGATTAGTTGCTATTAATAACATTGTTACCATTATCCTTGTTGGTGCAACAAAATTCAGGGCCTCTAAGCTATGGTGGCCATATTTTCTTGGAAAAAATAAAACTGAAAAAGGGCAAATCTGAAAGAATGAAAAATTTTAATTGTTTACAATTACATTCAAGAGCAAAATAAAGAAAAAGTTACCAAAATACATATTCTGATAAAATAATTAAAATCAAACAGTATATGTAAATTTATTTAAAAAAAGAATTCAATTTCCATATTTTTCACATGAATGTGAAAGACATGCATTAAGTGGTACCATTTATACAGTAACGACCAAAATAAAGAACCAAAGTGAATGTTTCAACAGTAAATCTAAAGGACAGCTTTCTGAAATAAAGGTTTGACCTTCATAATAAAGGATATACTCTGAATGCATGTTATCTTTTTTAATCTTTTTATTTGTAAAAATTTTTTACAATTTGCTTTAAATGTAAATTGGAGATGCATGTTTGGCAAAGAATATGTGAATTTTGTTCTCTGGGTAAAACAAGGTAACTTTTGTAGGATTGATGTTCCAATGCTTCCCTTCAAGTTTTCATGTGAATATGGAAAGGCTGAAAGATCTGTGGTTGAGCATAGAAATTAAGGATCAAGTGTCTCTCTTTTTCACCCTGGACAAAATGAGCACACAAGACAGTGAAATGCACCCAGACAGAATGAACTCTTTTATGCGGGAAGTGATGATTTACTGATTCACCGCCTGAATACCAAATGCAAGCATGTGATAGGAAGGCTTTGTTCCAGTGGGAATAGTAGCGAAACTGATCTTGGAAGGAAGCAATAATTCAGGCCTTTGGAGACAGAATCTTATTTCATTCACACCATTGAAACTCCACTGACATTTACTGGTTCCTTAGTTTCAGATGAGACTGCAAGGTGTAAAGGGCAGGCAGGAGAAACACTCAAAAATATCTATCTGCTTATTTTAATTTTTCAAATATTGCTGTTACTTCAGTGATACAGAGAATAACCCAGAGTAGAGAGACTTTATACGCCATTCAGGAAAATGGTATTGTGGGTTGCCTGTGCAGTTCAAACATTCTGAAAAACAATGAAAGAGAAAATTGAGAATGTTTTATATGGAAAATGATGCCTCATGTGCTTTTTAAGGAGAATAATTGATTTCCTGATGATGCCAGACAAGGCTACATGCAGGGCATATGTTATTTATGATAGTGAATTAGTGGTATAGGACAAGTTTATCATTTTTTACTTTAAGATAGTATTCCCCAACCTGGAGTACTCTGGCAAAGCTGATACTACAAGTCCTAGTCACAGTAAAAATGTGAGGCTAATTGAGATTCTTCTAAGGATTTGATGCAGAACAGTAATACATCATGGTGTTGATTGTCATAGTTTAGATAGCATAATTTAGATAGCATAATTTAGATAGCATAATTTAGATAGCATAATTTAGATAGGAGTAATGGCTGCTGTTCTTGGCTATTTTACTATGATAGTGATCTGTCTACAGCAAACTTGGGAAAAGTGAAATACTTGCTAGTCTTGAGTTTAAGTTTTGCTTCCATGTAGTCCAGATTTAGTTTTCAGATCATCTGATTTTCTACCATTAAGGCTGCCTTACTAAGCTTGACATTGAACCTAAGATGGGTGTTTTGGTGTACTATAAACTGAGATGGGTGCATTTGTTGGAAATTTACAGGCTGCTTGTTAGAAGATGGAACTCTGATTTTTGTTACCCTAGCATGAACAGATTCAAACTGGAAGATGTTAGAATAAATCTCCCATGTATTGCATGGCTAGTGACTAATAATAAAGAGTTATTCAAAGTTTATTCAGAAATAAATACCACTGATTTTCAATGAGGATTAATTATGTATATTTTCTTATAGGAAAAAAAATCTTATTATTGCAGAAGGCCACTTTTGGGTTGTTTCTAAGTTGATCTGATCTGGTCCTCTGGTCATGTTTTCTGTCTTTCAATTGAAAGATCACTGTGATATGAAAATGGAAAATTTTCAGAGCAATTAACTTGGTGCATGACTAAGGGCTGAGTTCATTTAATCTCTCCATTGACTTTGGTAGGCATAAGGTCACTCAAGGTCATAAAACAGCTGAGTTGTTTATTAAAAGAATTTTAGGGTTTCATCTTTCTTTTTCATGGTCATGGTGTTTAGGGTAAAGTGACTAATCATAATAACAAATTGATTGAGGTTAACTGGATAAAGTCATCTCCCTCGTATTAATTACTAATCTAACTATCTAGGGAGGCAAATTAATGATCTTTACCAAAATCTTTTAATGGCTATTTGATCACAAAGTATGATCCATTTTGATCTTTTATGCAACATAAATCACTTTAATGGTTAAGTCCATGCAGTTAAGTTTTTGAATCTCAATGAGAGCTCTTCAAATGAAGGAAATACAGGGGAAACAATATAGTGATGCAATGCAATTAAATGTGGGGAGAGCTATAATTAAATGAGTAGCAGCCTCAGATTCAGCATGGAGGTCAAAAGCAAAGATGCATGATGAACTTTCATCAGTCTGCAATATTGCATAAGCAGTGAAGAAGTTAGTGACCACTGCTTGGGGCAAGCCCTATAAAAGGAAATTAAGACAGTATTATTTCTAGTTATTTGCAAATGTTTTAGAATTTAGGCTATTGTGAATAGACATTGCTTTTGAATAGATGAGCTAAAACTTTATTTGTAATTTCAGGTAGCTTAAAGAGTTGGCAGATGGGCAGCAGATGTGTTCTAAGGACCTAATGCAGATGTTGTTAAACTGTGGTTCCCAGCATTCTTCACCATTAGCCATGCTATTAAGCTTGTTGCAAATTATAATGTAGCAACATCTAGATGGTCTATCACCAACCTTGGGAATATTTAACAAGTATGTGCATAAAAGCCAGGTGTAGCAATGAGTCAGGCATGACCCAGACTGAATAGTCACCAAAAATTGGTCTGGAAACTTAGCCAATAGAACGTCTAGCTGGATGAGGTCACTCTGTCGTCAGAAATCATTGTAACCTAGTGAACAACTCAATTGGGTAAACACAAGGAGAAGCAAAGCATAAAATTTAAAGCTTCCTTTTCAACTCTGACTGCCTCCTGACATTCATTGACTGGCCTTCAGTTGTAGGACTTGCTTTCCTAAGAAAATATACAGAGTTGTCCCAAGTGAAAGCTCCTGGCAACATACTGTAAGATGCCAGCATGAACCCTCGGATACCAGATGGATGTTAAGAACAAAAATTGCCTCTTGCTCTTCCATAACTTGACTCCTGAAAGTAAAAGTAGGATTTGGCCTGGGGAGTTGGAAGAGATTCTATCAAATAGGCCACAATTAAGTCTTATATTCCCCTCCTAATACTTTGCCTCTACGCTGCAAATAAGATTTTCATTTCTCTGGTACAGACTGAAACTCAGTTGGATCATTCAGCATTTAAGCAATACTTTGAGGAGAGGGGGTAAGTATTCTCACCTCATCTTTTGCCTTCTCACAGCACTAGGAGATCTGGGTCATGCCTGTTCTTCAATATTGCAAAAACAGTTTGTGGAAGATCCACAGCTGCTTAATATCTACCATTCTTGAAATGCTGAAAACAAAGAGAAAAAAATCTGTGCCAGTTCTGAATTGCTGAGGGTCCTGTGTGACAAAATCCCCACTTCTACATCCTTATTTTACAGTGTATTTATTTGTCTTGATATATAAGACAATGCACAAACAACAACAGTGACAACAAACCACAGTCACAGTTAGTTACTCCTCTGCAATGCTGTCAGTGTCTAAGGTTACAGGCAAATTTTTATTTGCTTTCATTTTCCTGAAATTTGCATTTTCTGGCTCAAAACATGAAATGACAGAGCCCATCAGCATTTGCAGAATCAGTTTTAGCTGAGCTTGGAAGATTGTTGAAGACAGTGCAGGAAAGGGGGAAAAAATTGTACTGCCCTTATTGTTCTTCCTTATGTTTTTTGTAGGGACCCATTTTTTAAAAATACTGGAGGAATGATTCTCCAATATGACCAAAATAGAGCAATCAAAATGCTAACCTATAGTTTGAAATATGAAAATGGGTTACATTTTCCTGGATTCGAATCTCTGATTAGTCTAAAATACTAAAAAACATGAATAATAATTTAGCCCATATTGCATATAATAATAGTGCTGCCATGTAGTGAATAATGATCTGAAATACAAATGTATCACCATATTGTTTTTAGAATGGATAAAGTATTGCCAGCCCTCAGGTAAACCAGATAGGAAATATAACAAGATGAACTAATTCTTTTTTATTGTAAAGCTACATTAACAGAATCTTGCAAGTCTGAAAGTACAAACTTCCCACTGCCACTTTTAACTGCTTGGTATAATAGGGTGGGTCCTTTTTATGTTTCTTTCTATAAGTATTAAGCCAATGGGGCCTCCTGCCTCCTTTCCTTTTTAGCAAGAAGAGCGGGAAAACAATGCAGTGTGAACAATCCCACTTTGGCTTAGGAGAGGAACTTACAGTGCACTAATAACCTGCTTGAATCAAAGCAGAATCTCGAGTTTTCCAAGATGTACACTTGGCTGAGCTTCTGCATTCACTCAAGCAACAAACGTTTCTTCAGCACAACGTAGCCATCTCTGTGTCGTGCTTCATGGCAAATGCGGGACAAGCAGCCTTTGATTCCTGTTCCCCTTAGCACAGAAACTAGAAGAAAGATGTCGTTGCACCAATCTC
>JANHZU010003121.1:16547-39815 GCA_032468055.1 Acrochordus granulatus | reverse complement strand
TCTATCTATCTATCTATCTATCTATCTATCTATCTATCTATCTATCTATCTATCTATCTATCTATCTATCTATCATGAGCCAGTATGTCCTTCATGTGTTGTCGCTCCCCAGAGAATAGGTATACTATAGCTAATATTTTATCTGTAAAAAATAGTCCCTATGCATTTCATTCCAGATGTTACCAGCAAATACTGTCTTCATCAGCTCAGTTTTATGAAGTGAGACAGAAAAATGGTGAACCTTGCTTTAAAATCACTAAAATGATATTGCTGGTTCTAGCTTTCTTGTTTCAGTTTTTCTTTTTTGTATCCAATTTCTGTTTCTTAGCATTTTATATGATGATATTTCCATTTTCTTCACAATTAACAAACTTGCATGTTGACTATAAAACACTTGGATGTCTCAGGTCTCCAAACCCCAGAGAGAACGATGTAAAAGTTCTGTTTCATATCAAACTGACTCCCATTTTACTTGAAAGACTTGCTGAACCTTTAGAAAAATAAACACTCATTTCCCTGGAAACCCTAGCACAGCACAGCAAAGGCTGGTTCACAAAATTAAGGTTGGAAATGCTAAATGGTATACTCTTTCTCAGATCTTCAAAACATCCACCCCAGAGTTTTCTTCTTCGTCTGTGGCAACTCCACTTCACAAATCTTTTCCCTTGCAGTTAATCAGCTTGGACAACTATATAAAGCCAACATGCAGAGCATTGTTGGCAAGTTTAAAAAAATGTGGGTGGCAGAGAATCCATGGACAATTTATGGTATGTTTGGCAGTTATTATAAAAGGAAGAGAGAGAACTCCATTGAAAATTTTGGAATTTATTCTCACTTTAATTTGAAACTGCCCCCAAAAGGGCTCACTTTAAAATTCCAATGCTTTCTATCACTTTTCCTTTAAATGGTGAATAAAAGATCCTGTTTACTCTGGATAAAACGTCTCATAGAGCTGCAGCATGGATTGAAAGGGAAAAGATGTTTTGCATCATATCTTCAAAGATTGCACAAGCACTGCAGAAGGCTCTAATTTTGCTTTGAAATACTGCAGAGCCTGACTATCTATTTCCTGACATGGAATAACATTTTAAAAATTCAAGAAGTAACTTAATGTATAACAAAAGAAAACACAAACAGTAATAAAGAAGTAATTGTAGGTGTTGGTTATACGTATTTAGCTATTGTTAGGGTTGAAAGGGAGAAGATGAGCTGACTAGATATGTGCTTATTCTTTTTTTTAAATATAAACTAGATTCCTCTCCTTGACTCTCTGTGGAGTTTCCTATCTTTCATTCAGAAGAAAGCTTTCTTCTAATGCAGGGATGTCCAACCTTGGCCACTTTAAGATGCACCTGTTCTAATGTCTCAGTCATCTCAGGTTTGTTCTTGTGGAAGCTGTCTTGGAAGAACTTCTTAAAATACTCTTTGCAAGACCATATATGCCTGTCGGCACAGCTTCTCCTGGCTTCTTGATAGAGGAAGTGAGTTAATATCCCTTCCCCCCCAGTCTGAGTGGCTTTTTCTGTTTTTTGTTTTTTTCAGACTTCCAAATTCCTGCTGATTTGCTCCTTGTAACTTCACCCATACCTGGTATTTGTTTTTGCTCCAGCTTTTCTCCAACAAGCTCCAAGTCTGAGTTGCAGCTGTTTTAATTAGCTTTTTAGCCCAGACATTTTATTGGCCCTTTGGCTGAAATGACCGATTTTCAAATCTCAGAACTTGAGTAGAAAACAGAGTTTATTCTGCCCTTAACAGTATCTTTATCATGATGATATTTGAACCAAACGTCTGCAAACCAAACAAAATCTCATGAAGCTGCCTCTCCTATGGAATTTAGAACAACAGCAACAACTTTAGAATAAGACTTTGCAGTAAACCAAAAAAGATTACCCCAAGGAGTATTCAAATTATAATTGGAGTTTGCCTGAAATATGAATATGTTGAAAGTCCTTCTAAATGTATGCAAGGGAGATTTTTTTTTCCACCTAACACTCAGCCTACCATTTTTCATATAATAAAGGCTCACATCACATCGATCTCCATAAATTTAAAATTTCTCAGGGTCTTTGGCAAATAAATTCTAATTTCCTGAAAACTCCATACAGCACAGAAAGCGCTGCAGTCAGGATTAGAAATGCTAAGCATCATGCTGCTTCTCAGTCTTCCATAGAAATTCACTTTGGATTTTTTTCTTCATTTATAACATCTCTCCTTTACAATCCAATCTCCTTTTTTAATTATCTTAATCGAATCCCAAGGGAGAAAATAAAGGGAGTTAGTTTGTCATTCCCCTCCCCCCATGGGAATAAAAAGACAGTTGCAAGTAGTATAGAAAATAAAGAAGGCTGATGGTGATAAGAGGTAAAGAGAATGCACTACATAATTAAGCTAACTTTCTAGTTTTTTTTTAAATCTATTTACAGCTGTAATGAAGCATCAGGGGCCTATAGACTGGGAGGATTCAGAAGTGTAAAGCAATGGCTTCAGCCATGCTCGAGGAAAAGAAAAAGGGATGTCAAACAAAGGTAATTTTGCACATGGAAAAAGAGAGCAACCAAAACAGTTTAAAGGGCAACATCAGAGAGACTGAAAACATCTCCTCCTCCCCCTATATCAATCAGACCATCAATAATTCCAGAAATGCAGGGGCAAAAACCCTCACAGCTGCTATTGGAATTAAGGCAGGTAAATTCTAAGTTCTGTTCTAAGTTTTCAGTAATATAGGGTTATGTCCCTGAGCATTCTTGCTTCCCAGTATCAAATATTTTCAGCACCTATCCATTTAGACCTGGTGTGAGTCTAAATGGATCTTCAACAAGTCTATATGCAAAAGGGAAAATACCAGTTTCAGATTTCTTGCTGCAGTTCTTTACCTTTCTGAACTCCTATCTCCTCTGTCACAAATGATGACGATGATTTCTAAAGTTTTAAATCTTTTAGGAAAGTGGTTCTTAGCCTTTTCTGAGTCATGGACCCCTTTAAGAATCTGATGAAAGCTATGGACCCCCTTCCCAGAAATATATGTACTTTATTTTATTGAAATTTGATTGCCTCATACATATATGACATATGCAAAGTTTGAATAAAGTAATTGAACTTAACAGAAAACTCACTTTTTATCTGACCCCGAAATCTATCCATGGACTACTTTTGTACAGGTTAAGTACCCTTACTTTAGAGATAGTTTATCTTAAATCTATTAGCAAAAATGTAAGAATTGGTTAATTGGGAGTTTAGACCTTGATCTGCAATAGCAGGATACCAAATTAGTTGATGGTTTGCTTTTATTCCAAAACTGTTAAATGTAGAGTAGGAGGAAGAATATCAGAAGGCATGTAAGTTTCATCTGGATCCCAACAATCATCAGAAGCCAGAAAAACCTTTAAAATTCCACTGCTGAAAATGGAGTCTGGTCACTGGCTCCCATTTATTTTGATTTTAAAAAAGCTAATTTCAAGAACCCTAAAAGTTACTCTGAATTGTGAGTTATGTCAGGGAGTTGTTTGACTTCTCTTTATAAGGAAATCTTAGGTTTATTATAGCAATCTACCGTATTGTGGAAAACTTGTGGGGTGGCATTGTTAGTAATTAGCATAAAGTAACCTATGTCTAAATGGGGTTACTTATAATTTTCTATCTGTGTGGCTGCTTCCTTCCTTCTACCCACAGGGATGCTACCAGATTTAATGTACAAAACCCTCCCTCACAAAAAGCTGGAGTCAAGGAAGCAACATCACGTTTAAGCTTTTATTGCTACATTGCATATCCTCCATGGAACTGTACTGGTTGAGGGGTATGTGTTAATATACACCTCTGACAAGGGCTATTCTTAGCATGGCATTTCCATTCTAGTTCTGCTTTCAAACCTCTGAGAAGAAGACTGGATGTACAAGATGTCAAAGAACAACTTACATATCTCAGTGTTGAGTGAAGAACAGAAGAAATAGAGCAGTAAGCTGTCTTAGAGACCAGGTTCTGAGAGTGCTTTTAAAGTTGTATTTCATTTCTCTGATTATTGCCATTGCTAAATTTACTTTCTCTGTGATAATCTGCTTTTTACTTAAGGGGAGTTGGATTGTATCAAATACCTGCAACGAATTTTGTATAAAAATGTAGAAATTGCACTTATTCTTGTTGATAGTTAATCTACAAGAAGTAAGCCCTTCTGTGCTCATGAAATTATTTCATGTGCATGGAATTATCTCTTCTCTGTTTGTATGCATCTGTGTACTGCATTTTATGTTCATGCCTGCTTTTAGTAATGATATTTAGGTAGACTTCTTAGAATTTTAGTTAGGGACATGAAGCTGTATTGTTATCAGATGATGATTGAGGTCCCATCATCTCTGAATCCCTTTTAGCCTTGGGAATCATGATGATCAGGTTGTGGTTTTAGAGGTAGGTGGATCCAGTGAACCTGCTGGGAGTGATTGTAATGATCCTACAGAATGGTCAGATGCTTTTATTTTTGAAGAAGACTACTGAATGTTGCCTTTTAACAATGGCTAGCATATAATCAAGAAAAAGCATGTCTGGGGTCTTAGCCAAGTAAATGATCATCTGTCTGTTCCTCTGACATTGAAACCACTAGTTACTGAATGCGAGATTCCAATGAATCTGGGAAAGTGAAGGTCTTAGCTGATCCTTAGAAATCTTCTGGATGAAGGAATAACTTTGGAGTTTTAAAGAATATTCCTAATTGTAGCTTCATAAATGAAATGCAAATATTTCAAAAGTTGCTTGTAGACATGTTCCACAATAAATCAAGGATTGGGATATTTGAAGCTCCTCACTGCTTTAAGGATTGGCTGTTGAATCCATTGTGAAAAGAAAAAAGTGTTTTAGCCATCTGATCCAGCACTAAAACCCTTTATAAGAACACACTTTAAACAAGGTATGTCAGTTTTTAAAAAGTATCTCTTTAAAAATACAGCTTTTATGACAAAAAAGCAACATCCTAGTCTTCCTTCTTATGCACAACCTTTGGAAGGGAGAGATTGAGCTGAATTACAGCATTGGACTGAGCAATAAAATCTGAGAATATACTCTTCACTTCCTTTTTATTTAAACACTTTCAGCTAGTTGTATGTTCTTCTAATATTTTCACTTCTGTCTTGCAGTTATTTTAAATATGGCATTAGGTTCTGGCAAGAGTTACAGGAATATGCCCAGATTTATTTATTTTTAATTTGTCTTTATTAAATTGCCATGAATGCTGATTAACCAATTTTCCTTGCATGGCATTTTTATTCCATTTCTTGCATGCAAATGAGAATGGTCCAAGTGCTTTTATAAATTGTGGGAAATGCTGGCAGGGACCATAGCTTGAAATGAATGGCCCTTTATGGTCTTAGAAAAATGTTTCATTTGTAAGAGCTAATGGCAAATTTTGACTATTTCAGCATTATGATGATGTCCTTTTTTCCCTTTCCCCCCTTTTTTCCTATTTCCCTGTCCTCATTTAATTCCATTTGCTGCAATCCATTAACCAGGTTAGCCTACAAGCAGCCAAAGCTGCCTTCCATTACAGGTGCATTTTTACTTTTGTCATGGACCCAATATTGCCTTGCCTACTATAATTAAGATGTTCTTCTGTAGATAAGTTTGAGGAAGGAGGATATTAGAGATGCCTGACAATAGCCCAACTCCCTCCATACAATATTGATTATGACAGTACGTTGTTTTACAGCCAGTTACTTCTAAATCTCTTTAAACAGAGTTGAAATGATTCTTGGACATGACATAAACTTGTGCTTTTGTCTGTCAGGATTCTGAGTTTTAATAACCTTGTTGTTCCTCTTCAGCGGAATTCTCTTCTATAGAAACTGTCTCTTTCCTAAATGGTTGTCAAAACTGACGGGGGCTACAAATAATTCATCAACATACTCTCTGTATGGTGAGATTGGAATTACTGGGCTTTTAATGATACAATGGTGTTTGCTTCCAGCTGTGCAGCAGCAGTATTTGGTCATAGGCAGCTGTTACATAGCTCATCAAATAGCTGTTGAGCATCATCCCCTATTTGTCATAAAGATAAAGATGCCACAAGGGTTAGGGGAATATTTGCTGCAGCTGCTGCCTTGTCTACCTGTAGGTTTTCTTACATAGCAATTAAGGAGTTATTGTTGGTTCATGGCTTTTGCTATTCCTTTCTGCAAGAGGCTGCTGTGATGATATAGTCTCTACTAGACCCACATTATATGCAACCATCAAACCAAATGCAGCCCACCAGCAGGGCTTTGCAACCTCTTAGGAACACAACAAATCACATATGTTGGCTGCTTGCCAGATGTTTTGCAGCTCTCTTATTTTGAAATGTATAAGACCCCCACAAATCAAGCTCATCTCCTGGTGAACAGATAAACAGGTTTGTATATCTTACTTTGGCAACAATATGAATTTGGATTGCTGTTTCTTATTTCATTTATTTCTTTTAGGCCTCATCTCTGGGTCTCTCATCCAAATATTAACCAGGTCAAACCTGTTTAGTATTTTGAAATCAGCCAAGTTTGGTTGCATGCTGCACTGAAGCCTTTTGATTCTATAGGGAATAAAAACAAGCACTACACTGGCCCTTTTCGGTGTGTGCATGGTCAGCTGAGTTAGGCTTTGTTGACTTTAATAGCTTACAGTGTTTCCTGTCTCACTTTTTGGGATGTCCAGGTAAAAGATTTAGATAGCAAGAGCTCAGAAAGTATGTGCCTGGTATTATAGAGAGTTATGACGAGTAAGAAGAGACAATTATCGGTAATCTGGTATAAACAAGTTATGTTAATTGTTTTGGAGTGGTGGTTCTTGGGTGATTTAGACTTTACATATAAATGAATAGCTTCTACAGAACATATAAATCATTTCAGCTCTACACATCTTAAAGTTGCCAAGTTTCAAAACATTAATCTAAATGGATGTAATACCTCCATGATTCCACTGAACTTGGGGGGTGGTAGTATAAGTTATGTTGTATAGTTAGGACCTAGTCCTAGTTATTGGGTCTTTGTGTGAAGGGACAAGGCATATGGAGACCCTAATTGCATTTTCAGATCTCCACTTATCAGATGATCATTGGTGTGAGGTAAGAAGTTTAAACTAAGGATATCTGAGTTTGAATACTTGTTTTGCCACAGAGTACACCAAAAACTAAGTCACAAATCACTATACCCACTTCTTGTTTAGTGACTGCAGGTAGTCTTGATTTATAGCCAGAATTGGGACCAAAATTTGAGGGGCTGGGTGATGCAGTTTTAAGTGAATCATTACAGTGGAACCAATTTTATAACTATTTTTACTATAGTTGTTAAGTGAATCCAGCTTTCCCAACTGGCTTCGCATGTTAGAAGCTGGCTGGGAATTTGCAAATTGTGATCACATGACTGCAGAATTCTGCAACCATCAGAAATGCAAGCCAGTTACTAAGTAGCCAAATTGTGATCATGTGAACATGGGGGTGGTCTTAACTTTGAGGATGGGTTGTCACTTTTGCTGAA
Source organism: Acrochordus granulatus (assembly GCA_032468055.1). Taxonomy (NCBI): domain Eukaryota; kingdom Metazoa; phylum Chordata; class Lepidosauria; order Squamata; family Acrochordidae; genus Acrochordus; species Acrochordus granulatus. The sequence goes on along the minus strand of JANHZU010003121.1, from coordinate 32,331 downwards.
GCCATCATAACTTTGAACTGTCGTTCATGGTTGAAAGTCGAAGACTACATGTGCTCAACCATTTGCAAATACAATAGCAATAAAAAACTCTATTTCTGACCAATACATACATTTATGACCAAAGTTTGTGTGTCTAGCAATACTGCATGCTAATGTGAGAATAATGCTGATGTCACTGTCCGAAAGAACTTTATCTCAGTGAGATGCAGCAACCTGTGATCTTTGCAGCCTCTCTTTCAGTCACGTGTTCACTTAGCAACTATTTTGCTTAATGATCTGGTCACTGGAACAGAACTTGGTCACTAAATGAGGAGTGAGTATATTTCTTAACCTCACTTACTTATAAGTTACTTATAAAGAGTCATGGAAGAAGCCATGTATCTAATTTTAAATTTTTGGAGATTAAGAGATTAAAAATAATTAAAATAGAATCAGTGAGACAATGAGAATGAAATGAGATTATAAAAATCAGAAAATGATTAAAACACTGGAATTGACAATGCCTCATTTTTATGTAGACTCTCATTTAATTAAGAAACTATACTTTATTTTCTTTCCATCCATCATAAACAACTGCACCACTTGTTGCAGCCCTTTAATAGCAAAGCAGAAGATTTTTGGTGACAGTGCACATTAAGTTGCAGTGAAAATGTCTTTGCCACTTAGAATCTGTGCTTGCGGTTTGAGCTGTTTCTGTGACTCTGCTGTTATTTATAGGGCAACTGTCACAATCATCTTACTGGAGTGGAGGTGGGATTATGCAAGCCCTGTGCTTTTGTGGGCTTCTGCCTGAACAAGGAATACATTATGCAGCCAGGTTTGCTGTCTTTTGTAGGAGCATACACTTAAATCTGGATCATGTATTTAATTCAGAGAGCAATATTCTACTAATTAATGAAACATACAACGTCCATATCTTAGAAACAGATGGGATTGTTCTAATCCTATTGTGTAAATGTTCTCTGTGTATACCACACACAAACACACTATAAATAGATTCATAATGACCACATATCATGCAGTACATGTCAGTGGTGCAAACCATTCTGAATAATAGAACATATCCTCAACTACTTCTATTTGGTACAAACAGGGTTGCTGTACGTTCCTGCCAGTTCATGAATACTGAATATTTTTCTTGCTATCATAGATGAGTGAAATTAAATTTTGATTCTGAATAGTGTGGTACCATATTTAACGGCTTCAGCTGAACCATTCAGCTGAATGATTACAATTGCTTCAAAGAAGAGGAGTCCTAAAAGAAGGATTTCCACAACCTGATGCCCTCCAGATGTGTTGTAAAAGGATTCCTAGCAATACAAACCTTTGACAGGGAATTCTGGGAATGACGTCCAAGATATTTGGAGTGCTGAGGAAGATGTTGCATGTTCACACCGGTGTTCATAATTACTTGATTTAGTCATTGTTCTGCAGAGTTTTAGGAAAATCTACCTTCAGTTTTAGAAGTTGTTTGTGTAGAACAACAGTAAATCAGTGTGGAATTGGAAATTTGTCTTAAAATATTTTTAACACACTAATCCCCCCAAACTTTGGAAGTGTATGTGTGTTTGTGTGTGTTTAAAATGATAGCAACTATTTACTCTATCATATGGACTCTTACTGAGTTTTTAGACTTTTTTTCCTAGCATGCTCTATTTTATAGTGACAGAATATGATCTCTTGTAAGGTGGAGACGTATTCTGACCTTAAAAAGATGGGGGATGAATTAAAAATGTTTGTTATTGTGCAACTTACCTTACCCTTTTAAAATACAAAGCTATTTATAATAGATTAATGACAATTTAGAATACTCTCTTACTGGTGTTAATCTAATTAGTGTTTTGAAGAAAAATAAATCACAATGCAGTAGAGAATCTTGGACAATATACTGTAATTTAATTTTTGTAATAATTCTGACAAGGAGATACTCTTCCTCAACACAAAATCGTTTCTAGATGGGTTGGGACTTCATTTCTCATGATTCATATGCAATCTATCCTTTAATTCAGAGAATCATCAAATCAACATACTTGGGGGACATCTGATTAGTGAAAGTTACACAGTGGCTTCTGGCATAATATGTACAAAGCATATCTATTTAATAAAAAGGATATTTTTTATTACTGCATTATTTAGTTTATTTGTATGCCACCCAATTATTGAAATGCTGTAGATAGCTAACAATCTCATCACAACACAATATATGAAATAAGAGAAAAATGTATAATATATAACATGTATATATATTGTATACATATGGATATGTGTACGTGTGTGTATATATAGTTGCTCAGTAACTCAGTTGTGTCCGACTCTTCGTGACCCCATGGACTGCAGCACACCAGGCCTTCCTGTCTTCAATGTCTCCCAGAGTTTGCCCAGATCCATGCCCATCATGTTGACTATGCTATCTAACCATCTCATCCTCTGCAGTCCCCTTCTCCTTTTGTTTTCAGTCTTTCCCAGCATTACAGTCTTTTTCAATGAGTCCTCATTTCACATTAGGTGGCCAAAGAATTTTGAGCTTCAGCTTCAGTGTCTGTCCTTTCAATGAGCAATCAGAGTTGATCTCCTGTAGGATCTCCTTGCAATCCAAGGGACTTTCAAGAGTCTTCCCCAGCACCACAATCCGAAGGCATCAATTAGTCGGTGCTCAACCTTCCTTATGCTCCAACTTTTACAGCCATACATTATTACTGGGAAAGCCAAAGCTTTAACTGTACAGACTTTTGTTTGCAAGGTGATGTCTCTGCTTCTGAATATGCTGTCTAGGATTGCCATAGCTTTCCTCCAAAGGAGCAAGCATCTTTTGATTTCATGGCTGCAGTCACCATCTGCAGAGATCTTGGAGCCAAGAAAATAAAATCTGTCACTGCTTCCATTTCTTCCCCTTCTATTAGTTTTTTGAATGTTGAGTTTCAAGCCGGCTTTTGCTCTTTCGTCTTCCACCCTCATCAAGAGGTTCTTTAGTACCTCTTCACTTTCTGCCATTAGAGTGGTATCGTCTGCATATCTGAGGTTGTTAATATTTCTCCTGGCAATCTTAATTCTGGCTTGTGATTCATCCAGCCCAACATTTTGCATGATGTACTCTGCATATATGTTAAATAAATAGGGTGATGATATACAGCCTTGTCATACTCCTTTCTCAATTTTGAACCAATCAATTGTTCCATGTTTGGTTCTAACTGTTGCTTTTTGACCAGCACACAGGTTTCTCAGGAGACAGGTAAGGTGGTCTGGTACTCCCATCTCTTGAAGAATTTGCTAAAGTTCATTGTGACCAACACAATCAAAGACTTTAGCATAGTCAATGAAGTAGATGTTTTTCTGGAACTCCCCTGCTTACTCCAAATGTTGGCAATTTCATCTCTTGTTCTTCTGCCTCTTTGAAACCCAGCTTGTACTTCTGGTAGTTCTGAGTTCAAATACTGCTGAAGCCTCGTTTGTAGTATTTTGAACACAACCTTGTTAGCATGTGAAAGGAGCACAATTGTATGATAGTTTGAACATGTTTTGGCATTGTCCTTCTTTGGGATTAGAATGTAAACTATCCTTTTCCAAACTTGTGGCCACTGTTGAGTTTTCCAAATTTACTGGCATATTGAATGCAGCACTTTAATGGCATCATCTTTTAGGATTTTAAGTAGTCCAGCTGAAGTATGTATTTATGTATGTGTGTGTGTAGTTGGAATTTATCTTTTTATATTCAAGTGAGCTGTTAAGATGATGGGCTTGTTGGACAGAAAGTTGGCAGCCCAAATTTCAGGGTGAGCTCCTGTTACTTGCTCCAGTTCCTGCCAATCGAGTAGTTCAAAAGCATGTAAAAATCTAAATAATAAATAGGTACCACCTTGGTGGGAAGGTAACAGCATTCTATATGCCTTGGCATATAGTCATGACAGCCACATGACCAGGGAAGTGTCTTTGGACAATGCTGCTCTTTGGCTATGAAGCAGAGATGAGCACTAGAGTCATATACAACTGGCAGAGGAAACCTTTACACACACACGCACAGACACCAATCAGGATCAAAAAGATAAAACCAGATTGGAGATGATGGAAACTGTAGTGCAGTTAAATGCAAAATCCAAGTCATATCTTGTAATGAGTTGGTTTTATTCTGTTTTCAGTGTTATAATAATCTTGGTTTTTTTTGTATTCATCTTAGTACTTTCATAATTATTGTAAATTACTCCTGGGTGTTCTTAAATAAGAAGTGTGGTATAAATACTTTATATAAATAATCAATGTGCTTTGGAACAGGAGGGGAAAGTAGATCTGGCATAAGCTGATTTTATGTCTGTCTGTTCTAATTTTTTGTTTTTAAGATAAATCTGGTTTCCATTCTCTGTTTGCAACTTGGCTATTTGGGGACAAAATTCAGTTTATATATGTAATGGCATGGATGCATCAGATCTCCCAGAATCATCCTAAGTAAGAAACATAAACATTTAATCAATGAAATGTAGTGCTAATGTTACACTGTCATTACTTGCCTTTGGTAAGTGACAGCTTTGAAAATTGTGTTCGCAAGATGTGTAGTGACCTTGAACATGCCCAGATTCTTTACCACACAATACAGCTTCTAATTCTATTTTGAGCATTGTCTTCTTTATAATTTGATCTAGTGAACTGGCAATAGCTTTTATACTACACGAAGTTTCAATCAGCCTTAGTTTAATAACTGGATTGCAAAAAATGTTATACAGCTGAGTGAAGAACCAGCACAGAAGAATTGGATTTCCTCAACTGAATTTGCCAACTTGGTTGAAGAATTTCTTTGCCTGCCTGCTAAGATGTTAGCATCCTAAAATTCTGGGCTGGCCAGACGGGATGGATGTTCCTTCATCTGTAAGAAACTTGGATGTTTTCATTAGCATCTTGATAGGCTGGGGAAACAAGAGTAGATTAGTATCTAATATACTAGTTCAGCATGAGGCAATAAGTGAGCCTCGTTCCCTCTGATCATATTTCTATTGTTATTGTGAAAAAGCAGGACGAAACAGAGAAGATGTTTTTTGTAGTAAGAATTAGCTATCTGGTTAACAATCAGTTTTGAACTTTGCAGGAAAAAAGCCTCTTTAGAACTGTCCAGGGCTATATATTAGAGTTTTTTTTTAAAAAAATATCCTGGAAATAATACAGCTTTCTGCCATGGATTTTAGAAGGCTTTATGGCACTGCTGATCTAAACAAGTGTTTGGGGAGAGATTATAATGCAGACCATTGAACTGATAAGACTTAGAATCTTCTGATTTACTGAAGTGAATTGGCTGAATGAATTTTCTGCCCCTAGAGGAACCAACACAGGAAAAGCTTGCATGAAACAGTTTTGATTTCCAAGAACATCTTCTTAATAGAGACACATGAGATTCTTAAATTCACAGGGAATTAGAGAGCTGAAAAATATCTTACATGTTTGAGTCCTCATGTGCTTACAGAAGATTTTAAGCCTGGATTTACTATTCAGTTGCTTTGTTTCTTATGATTCCATAATTAGTTCGACATTATTTTGTCAGGATATCCTGTTGGTCAGTAACTGCTTGAGTTCTTGTAAGCTTGGATCTTACATCTTTTGTCAATCTCTTTTTCTGGCTACCTTTGTTTTTTCTGAGCTTCGGAGTCTTCTCCAATAACTCTTGCCTTAACATTACGTGTCCAAAATATGTAAGCTTTGGCTTTATTGTTAGGGCTTCTTGTGAATAGGCTGCTTTTAATTCACCTCGTTGTGAATGATTTGTGGCCCAGGGTATTCTTAACATTTTTTTGGTAATATCTAAGACATCAATTTTTGATGGTCTGGCTTTCATGGACATATGCTAGAAATGAGAAAACCATGATCTTGATAATATGTTCCTTTGAAGATAGTGTGTCTTTTGACTGTAATCATTTGTCTAGTCTTATTGTAGTCTTTCTCCCAAGCAGCAGAGAGCTCTTTACTTCATTTCTATAGTCTCTGTCTCTCTGACTTTTGAGCCTAAGAAGGTAAATATTTCAACTTCTTTATTTGCTTGCATTAAGTTGGCATTGTCTATTGAGTTTAAAAAAAAAACTTATTTTTTTAAATATTGAGCAGCAGAATGGTTTTCCCTTATATATTTTCACCTTCAGCAAGAGATTCCTTAAATACTCTTTGCTTCCAGCCATCAGCATATACTGTATAAGGTGTTGTTATTTGTCTGTCTGTCTGTCTGTCTGTCTATCTGTCTATCTATCATGTTGGTATGCCGCCAATTTCCTAACGGGCTTTTGGTGGCTCGCAATCAACATTTGAACATTTTTAACATTTTAACATTTCAGCATTAAAATTTCAACATTAACTCCCCCCCCGAGCTAACTGGCGGTGTTCACATCCAGGGCTTTCCTCTACACTCCTGCTCTGCCCTCGAGCTCAGGCAGGTCCAGCACCAACTTTCTGCTCCCCTCACTGCAATTTTGTCATAAATTTAAATCCAATTTCTTGTCGTCCAATATTTCTTATGATATATTCTGCATTTAAGTTAATTAAGTACAGGTAGTCCTTGACTTACAACCATTCATTTAGCAATCATTTGAAGTTACAACAACATTGAAAAAGTGACTTATGACCAATCCTCACATTTATGACTGTTGAGGTATCCCCCATGATCAAAATTCAGGCACTTGGCAACTGGCATGTATTTACAACAGCTGCAGCATTCCGGAGTCATGTGATTGTCATTTGTGATCTTTCCAGCCAGCTTCCAATAAGAAAAGTCAATGGGGGAAGCTGAATTCAGTTAACTACTGTGTGATTCTACCAACCACAGTGATTTGCTTCAACAGTTGTGGCAAAAAATGTTATAAATTCAAGTGTGACTCAATAATAGCTTCGCTTAGAAATGGAAATTCTGGTCCCAATTGTGGTTGTAAGTCAAGACTTCATGTAACAACAACCTTAGCACCATTCTTTCCCAGTTTTGAAGTGTATGATTGATTATGTGCCATCAAGTTTGTATTGATTCATAGAGACCACATAGATACACCTTCTCTGTTTGGGATCATCACTCAAATTCTTCAATTGGCAGATGAGGTGGCCTGATACATTCATGTATAGTTAATCCCAAACTAGGAGATTCGTGTTAGTCTCTGATAGCAAGAATTGGGAAGTCTAGTAGTACTTTTTATAACTATCAAATGTTATCAAAAGCATAATCTCATGAAAGCTATGGCTCAGAGAATGAGATTTAGGCCAGCCTTTTTCTGGTTTCCTTCCAATGTCAATGATGATAGCCCCTCTACACTCTAGCCAGCTTATAAATATCTGATGTAAGCTACACTTTAATTTTGATACTTAGAATATCCTTCCCATGAGCCAGGAGATGCAGACCATTAGGAAGCTATCCACTCTGCATCCCAGGAAGTAATTAAAGAAAAACTGGCCTGGACTTGTCCATTATTCAGGGAAGGTGTTGTTTTTCCAGTGTTGCTTTCCTCTTCTACTGTATTCCAATTTATGTATTATGTGGAATGCAAGATTATGGAATTACATAATAAAATTCTAATGTCTATAAGTGAGTTATAGCCAGTTTGATGTAGTAAGTAAGGCACCTGGCTAGAAACCAAGAGACTGTGAGGTCTAGTCCCCTTTTAGATACAAAGTCAGTTGTGTGTCCTTGGTCCAGTCACTCTCTCTCAGATCTAGGAAGGAGGCAATGGCAAAATACTTCTGAAAATGTTGCCAAGAAAACTTCAGGGAATTACTAGGCAGTTGCCAGGAGTCAATATTGATTTCAAGGCATGCACATGGCCATGTGAACACCCACACAGAATGCAGCTACGTTACTGGTAATCATAGCAATAAAATTTAGTGTGGATTGGGACATTTCAGAGTGCAGAGGGAAAGCTTACAGATTCCATCATTTTGAAGGCTGTAGTCTAGACGTTTTCATGACATGGTTCAGGACATTTTAGGGGACATAAATAAATGTTCAATCTACACCAGTTAAACTCATAGTTCTACTATTAAAAGACCAGTTTGTTTGCAAGTGATTCAAAGTGCTGGTTATGACCTATAAAGCCTTAAGGCTGGTTTATACTTCTCCCCAACTGAACATAGGCATCAGTACATACTGATGCTGCATGTGGAGTATTGGGTAGATGGTCATACTCCTGCACAGCGATTGGTTGCTTCCTGCTGGGAGGCAGGCTGAAGGCAACTTGATTGTTTGAGTGCTACCTAGCTAGCACTTTAATGTTTGTAGAAGTGTGAATGGGATAGCTGTGCAACCATCTCCAAATGGTAGATGCATACATGGAACTACGGTTCAGTATAAACCAGCCTGTTTACTTGAGAGACTGCCTATCTCCTCTAGTATCAGCCCAGCTTGTTCAATCTGACAGGCACACTCTGGGTTCCTTCAATTGAGCAGTGCCATCTACTGGGATCTAGAAATGTACCTTCTCTGTTGCAATGCCTGCCCTCTGGAATGAGGTTCCTCATAAGATCTGGGTAGCTGATGTTGTTGTGGAGGACCTTATATACCTGGCCCATCTCCTAAGCTAAGGTTAAGGTGTTAGAGTCCCTTGTACAGTATCCATTGTTTGTTGGCTGGATTCTCCTTCTTTGTTACCTGAATTGTGTTTTTTTAATGCTGTGAATCACCCAAAGGAGACTGGAGTTGGTTACTTTCCATGTTGAATATAATATAATCAATCAGTTTACCTTACCAAATAAAATCATACTACAGTACAGACACATCCAACTAATTCTCTAGAGGCAGACTGGCTCTTAACTGTTATGGCTGTAGTCAGGTTTGTGACCATCTGGCCAGAGCCGATCTTCAGATAGATTGGCACTAGAGTCCTACATTCTACTCAATGTGTATGCCTATTATTTTTTGTGTGTTGATGTAGCATGCTACCACTTTTCTGCTTTTATTTCTTTAATACCTGCCCACATGACATTTGGTTAAATAGGTTTTTCTGCACAAGTGTATCATAAATAGAAGAACCACACAATGCATGTTCAAAATAGAACGTTATATATGTATTTTATAACTGATCACATTAAAATATTATTGTTTTAGCACTCTCCATGAACTCACATCAGCCATTCTTATAAGGCTTTTTCCTTTTGGTATACTAGTTAAAGTTCCTTTTTTTCACTCTTCATTTACTTTTGCTTGTTAAACTGCTTTTACGCTGGTGAAGAGAGGAAGAAAATCTATAAAATCAAAGCTGCAGATATATATAGGTTGCTTCTGAAGAATGAAAATATTCACTAATTTCCTTTATTATCTATTTGTTCCGAGTGCATTTTTAAACATTATCTTTGATACTTAAAACCGTAATCAATCTTTTCATGTATGTGAATGACCACTTGGTCTCACATTGGTCATCTTATTCATTAAGACATTGGCTGAAGACATATTTGTGAGTTGTCTGGTTTCTGAAGTGAGGAATTAGATGAAAATGACAGTACATCATTTGTGGTGGTTGTTATTTATGGAACTCCTTTTTCAATTGCCAGTTGTCATTCTAAATGATTTTAGGTGCCAAATGAAAACAAAGACTGTTCACCCAGAGATCTAAATCATAAAATGCTTCTTAGATTTGTTTTACTTATGTTTTTTTCTATTTTATTGTTTTGACACGTGGAGCTTTAAATATTGTTCCTTAAAAATACTGAAAAACATGGTTAGAAGAAATGGTTAGTCAGTACTCTGAACTGATGGGAGAACTGGATCTAATTTGGGGTGGATTCATGCTCATTGTGCAGTTTTGGATCATGCACATAACCACCTTGAAACTGTTGATTTAAAACAGAATGGAGAGTCATGCTACCTTGAGCTTCTAGAGCAAAAACAATATAATAAATGAAATAATAATTTAAATAATTGATATTTAAATCCTTGTCTTACTGAATTAGTATACAAGCATCAGTTAATTATAGGGAACTAAAAGCTCAGATTATTTTCTTTTTGCTTTCAGATATACTGTCAGAAAATAAAAATGTTTTGCACATTAGTATGGAACTGCACATAATTTTCAAAATCAAGATGGAAAACAAAGGAGGAAAAAGCTTGATACCAGATTGGGGGTTGAAAAGGGGAAATGCAGCAGATATTTTGAATGCTGTCATATCTACTGCTGTTAACTTTTGTTACATGCAAATCTTTTGTATTATGTTTTCAGTATAATACCCTCAATATTAGGAGGTTGAACTGGATAAGACAGATTTGTTTTGGCTTAATATCATTCTTTTTATCATTTTCTACTTCTTACAGCACAGAGAAGGGAAATAAAACTTGAAGCCACAGCAGTTGCCTTTGCCACCCATGTTCCATTGGGCTATAATACTAATTCAAGGCTAATTTGTCATACTAGTAGCCTCTACGTATGACTTGTCACTTAGCAGATGTTCAAAATTACTAGGACTTCCCTGGGGTACTTATAACCCAGTTCTGAAGTTCCAGTGACTCTCCCCCCCATGGCCATGTGACTTCATGTCGGGTGCTCAGCACATCCCATGTTTACATGATTTATGATAGTTTTGCTGAAAAATTACATTTACTTCTTGTCTTTGGCAAAGCCAGCCCATAGGAAATCATTGGTTCACTTAATGACCATGGAGTTTGCTTTATGACAACATTTGCTTAATAATTGCAGCAGAAAAGGTCATGAATCGGGTCAGTCATGTGGGTGACCCATTTTACAACTGTCCTGACTTACTGTCATAAGTCAAAGATTCCTAGTATTTTTAGGTAATACTATTGCAGATAAAATATATTTAGTGGAATCTTGGATTACGAGCATCATTCCAGAAGAGTGCTCTTAATCCAAAATGCTCTTATAACAAAGCGAATTTTCCAATAGGAAACAGTGTAAAGTTGGATGATCCATTCCATGCCCCACAAAATATTCATAAAAAATCATTTTCAATGGTATTTTTTGTAGAAACGATTGTCCCTAATATATGAAACAAGTAACAATGATTAATACACAATATAAAGTAAAAATAAATTAACTAGCACTTTAACTTTTGCTAGAAGATTTTGAGGCAGGGGTCCCAAGGGTCTGATCCAATCTGGGCAGAGAATAACAACTGTGGTTTAATTTGGGTTCTTGATGAGGATTTCCACCTTGCCTTGAAGTTCTGTTCTCTCTTGTTTCTGTACAGCTCATAGGAAGTTCATCTAGCCTTTCCCAGGAGGGGTGGCTACTTTGAGTGTCAATCTTATTGCTATGGATCTGCTCTGAGGCAGATATTCTGGCCATCAGCTGCTGCTTGGCTGGCTGCTGTTTTGGTGGCCCTGTTGGATTGGGTGGATCTGCTGCCACCACTTGAGGCCAAAATGGCCTTTTCCCTTTTCCCTTGGTAATGTCTTTCCTGGGGGGTCTTTCATGGGTGGTTTGAAATGTTTCTTATCATAATCTGCCTCTGGGCTATGAGAGAGGAGAAGAGATGGGCAGGAGGGGAACAGACTGTCTTCTGTGAAGACAGAAGGTCAATCTTTGAAAAGAGCCCTGGCTGGCAAGAGGGAGACAAGAGGGAGGACAGGAGGGGGAGGATTATTGCTTGGAAGGAGAATCTGGAATTTGAATCTCTGGAGTCCTTTCTCTTGAACGACTTTCACTAACACTACTGGTTTCACTTAATTTACACTTTTTACACAGTGAGAGAGAAGAACCATAGGCTCAGTTGTGAGATTTCCCGCATGAGCAAGCTTTCACTTGTTAACTGAATTAAATTTTCTTCAAAATTTGTGCTCGTTTTGCAGAACACTCATGAACCATGTTACTCACAATCCAAGGTTCCACTGTATACTGTTTGTGTTTGCCCAGCATTTGAATATGTGCTGTGCTGTGCTTTTTTTTGTTCTTTTTTTTTCAAAGAATGGTAGGTTATTCCAAAGTTCTATAATGTAAGAATCAATTAGTGACATTGGCAGCTGTGGAAATCCAGTCAATCAACTCACCAATAAATAAAATGTCCCAAAATGAGCTGAGAATCAACTAATTGTTAGGCATTTTGAAAGATACCATGAAAACTATGCTAATGTTTTCATGGTATCTTTCAAAATGATTGGAAGTTGAGTCATGGCAATTGGATTTCTTGTTTTGAACTAGCAACTCTACCTGGATGACTGAGAATCTTTATCAACATTTCAAAATGATTTTTGAACAAAACAGTTTTGTTGAACTATTTTCTTTACATTTTTCAATATTGAAATGTTAAATTTTCATTTTTAAGATCAAGTACCTAAAGCTCACTTGTTTCAGCTAAACGTCTACAAAAGTCCAAACTATTATATTATTTCTACTTTATAGTGAACTGCAAAATATATGCTTTTAGCAAGATAAAGATACATAGACCATGAGAAAAAAAAGGAGACTAAGTCCTTCATTGATTAAAACCAGATTTCCAATATATAAATAATATTTGTAAAGTTTGCCATAAATATTAGGCATGATTATGAATAAGAGGAAAACATCAATATACATTTACATTATTTCATCCCTGTTATAGTTAATTGCTATAATTGTCACTGCTGTTGCTTTAATCTTCATTGCTACTACTGTATTCAGTGTTGTATGCTGGGTATACATGGATCCATCTGTGCCAACAAAAAGATGATAGTGACTCTATACAGCTACACTGGTGTAACAATGGATAAATAAACTACATTCCTGGTGATATAACTAAATTTTCATCATATGGAACACCACCTATAGACAAGGGCTTTGCTTCAAGTATATCCTTGTGACTGCCATCCAGATGTGCTGAAGGTGCCATTGAAGGCAACGTGTAAAAACTTGTCTCAAGTTGGGACCTGAGGCCTTGAAGATAAGATAACCCACTATACAATTTAACAAACTAAAATCATTTAGCCAGCCTCCTATTATAATTCACATAGTCCTGGAGAATCCATTGAGACAATCTCTCAGTCTGTCTAAAACTCTTGGTATAGGTATGTGTTCTTCAGAGAGTTTGAATTCTGTACAGAGACTGAGCCCAGCCACCACTTCTGAGTTGTCCCCTCAAACACTGTGATGAAACATTAAACTGTTTGGACTAATCTATTAGCCAGTCTTTAAAAAAGACCAAAGGATTGTCTTAGTCATCCTCACAATGAATGAAAAGAAGTCTATATCTGTTCTAGGCAGAGCAGCAGAAATGCTTGGAGGAAGAGCAAAGAATGTTTTAAAATTCTTTAATATCTTCATATGGATGTTTTATGTTTGGTGCTGTTATATTTGTATAATATCCAAGAAAAGTGAATATCTTAATATGAAAATAAAATGCTCTATTAAGTTTACAAAAAACATTTGTAGTTTTATTTTTTTGGCTTTTTAGCAAAAATCTTTGTCTCAGAATAAATTTGATCACTTCTTCTCTGCAGTAGTCATTCATTGATCACTATTTCAACAACTTGTGTGCACCAATTTGTATTGTAAAATGTAGCACTTAAAATCTTCATGTGAAAGTCAAAACTATTAAATTTTTAGGATGAAACTATTGCTTAGGTATGAGTTAAAATATGTTCTTTAGAGACTGTTGCATTCGTTCTATCACTTAACAATCCATTTTAATGACTTGAAGTCTGGAAAAGGAGTAACATTAAAACAGAGAAGTGATTTAGGAGTGAATGGCCAATGACCCAGACCTTTGCTATCTATGGCAGCCCAGACCTTTGCTATCTATGGCAACAATATTGCTATTCCAACAAATTCTCTTAAAAGAAACAGAAACTCTTTCACTGGCTGTAAATACTGCAACTGCTTCGCTTTGTTAAAACCCACAATATTTCTGACATCATTAAGAAACTAGCATTGGCAAGGAAGTGGTTCATTACTGTAGTTATTGGCAGTGGTTACTCAAGACTCCTTAAGAGAGGAACTCTGAAGGCAGGTCTAAGAAAATTAAATAAACAACAGTAAAACATTTTAGTTTCCAGATTATCTGCCTGAAAATCAGGGGGCAGTTATCTTGAAAAGACATAATAGCTGAGTTATGATTGTCAGAAGATGCTGGGGCAAGGAGACAAGATATGAGAGCTAAAGATGTATACTTTGTTCAGCCCTTATTTCAAACAAAATATAGTCTCCATTTATACTTTGAATACAGGGAGAGCTCTTAAAAATCTCTTGCATCTGGACCCTTTGTACCAGGGGGTTCAAGAGATCAAGTAAGCTCCTCCAGCAATCTCAGTCTTTGGAGAGAGGAGGGAAAAAAAGAAAATAAAAGATGAGAATGCCAAAGAGAAAGCTTCTTTTCTAGTTCAGGTCGATCACATTTGACCACAAAAGAAAAGATAGCAGTTTCTATATATGTGGAAAACATCCTAGGTAAGAAAAAGTATTTATGTTTATAGATTTAAAAAGCTTTAAAAACAGAGCTTTTCTGAACTCAGTGCTGAAATATGGAGATAACAATCCTACTGAATCAATCCTATTGGAGAAGCTTTATATAGTATCAAAGATAGTATCTTCTGTCTTTATTTTTAGTTTGAAATGAGAGATGGTATATTTGGCTATCTAACCCATGCTCTGAGAAATACTTTGATTTTCTTCATGATGTTATTGTCTGAAAATTCACCATGACTTAAAGATAAAGACTGAGGAACAAGCTTAATGTAGCACTATTCAAGAACCAGAGATCCTGAGCCTGAAACACTGGAAACTTTTGGACTGGAAATGCAAGATCAGGTAGAGAAATGAGATGGTAACCAATACAGACAATGGAGCACATATGAACTCCAGGACAGGTGAAATGCTGTGCTTCTTAAAAGTTGGAAGAAAGAGGTGGATCCTGGGAAGAATCTCTAATTATTGAGCAAGCGTAAAGCTTCAGTCTAATTTTAGCTGTTCAGGGAGCAAATTGTTCATTTGGAGCTTTCCATGGTGCTGCAACAGTTGGCTTTTCTAGATTGCTGCCTTGTAAATTCCTTGGGGCCAGAATAGGATGTGCTGTGAAGAACAGCTCTCACACCAAGCGAGGTCCAAAGGAATTAGAAATCAGGGGATATGTTAAACCATTTAAATTTGCAGCTATAGAGTGCGAACCATGATAACTTGAAAATATCAGCGTGGGTAAGGGAAAGGAAGGTTCATCTTTTATAATTAACTTGAAGGAGAAAGTGGATGCTGTGAATTAAGAAGCCACAGTTCTTCCAATATTATGCTCACCTTCCCTCCCCCAAATACAAAATATTAAATACTTAATCCTAACTACTATGGGAGTGAGCTTCAGAAGGCTGAAGTGAAAATTCATCATATGAGCTACATTTTTCCAAGAACTGCATTTTAAAGAGATCCTCAACCAACCAACAAAGCAACTTATAATTTTAATTAAACCAATGAGATAAACTCTGGAACCAAACATCATAGGGAATGGGGAATTTTTAATTGATAAATTTATTTTTATGTCACATATATTTAGATTTTAATATGTATTTTCTGAATAGAGAAGTATGCTGCCTTGTGAGCATTTACATTAAAAGTGACAAATGAATAAGCAAAAAAATTGTTCAGCTGAACAAAGTATTTCCTGCTTGGAAAATATAATTGCATTATATTTATGGTATGATGTTTATACCATATTTAAAAGTTAAGTGTTCATGCCATCTTTCTTTAATCCAGGATAAAAACATTTGTTCATTTTGTTTTGTGTGATGCTTGAAAGTTTTGATTGTGAAGTGGACAAAATGCCCAGGGAAAAGACTAATTTTTAAAGGATTTTCATTTTTTTTCAAACATGCTTGCATTTATATATGTTGCACACACATATATGTTGTGTGTATCTGGATTGTTGTTGAAGT
>JANHZU010003121.1:3430-16048 GCA_032468055.1 Acrochordus granulatus | reverse complement strand
GAAGTTCCTTATGGAACAAATTCTTTGTGCTTAGGAGGGCTGACTATGAACTAATGTGTTTCTACATGACTATGATTATAGAAATTGGTTCAAGTTTCCCTCCCCACAAAAAATCTCCCAATACTAGCTCATAGTGATGGATTAATTCCTTTCACTTTGATCCAGAAATAGTTCATCATTTATGACAGATGAAATCAATGTTGATAGCTTGTGGAAAAACTGCATACAATTTGCTCCTGTAGTACATACAAAATTCTGTTTTGGATTCTGAGGTGTAGAAGAATGTTCAGTTTCCATGCAATAGTGCAAATTTTATTCTAAGCCAAGAAAGTAGGATTGCATTATGCAGTTTTTGGTTCTGGAAATGCATTGCAACAGGTTACTCAGGGTTGATTCTGAAATATACTATGTGCAAAAGATCAAAAAGAGTTTTCAGTTCAATTTCATCTCTTTCATCTTTCAAGTCTTTGATCCATTCTTTTTTCAAAAGCTGTCAAGTATTAAGTGATTTATTCAATTTAATACAGTATTGAGTGTTTCATCTAAGTTATTGCCCAGTTCCTCAAACATTTTATGAAGTGAATTTGTGTAATTCTTCTCTCTGCAGATTGTCCTAGCGATCCTTTAATCCCCTATACTATTTTTTGCCAATTTTGTGTTGGTTGCCATTGCATTATTTAATCCAAAATAGAAGTATCCTGATTGCAAGTGAAAGAGTAAAAGACAAATGTGCCTCCCCTCCCCCTTTTGTCTTTTTGGGCCCTTAATACTTTTGTCTCAAATGACACTCTTAGTTACAGTCAGCATCACTCTCTGGCTCATATTTCTGTTATCTTGTGTTTTCTAAAATCCACCAATTATCTGCACTCTTTAATAATAAACAAAAAAAATATTCCCACAAATTTCCAGTTTGTTTATTTTAATTCCAATTTGTTCAAAAGCATTTTCACTAAAAAGAATCTTCTAAAATAACTATCTCCTTTATTAGTTTTAAGTTTCTTACATCTACTCCCTGTTCAGTTTTTTGCCAAAAGTTTTCTAATTTTTAAAACTTTTATTTTCTCTTTTTAATCCAGAAAGAAAGTTGATTCACCACATGGAATTCTCTTATCCTGCTGCTCAGAAAATCTCCTTTTAGCTGTAAATTAATACATTTGAATGTATTTAAGAAAGTGGGACTTTCTTAAATTTATGTATCAGTAGGCTGCATGATAGTTATGAGGTTGATTGAAATCCCTTGATTCCTAACCACTCAACATACAAGGTAACAGCAAAAAACTTAGTTCCTTTGCAGCAGTTGTCCAGAGTATGAGTGGGTCATCTCACAGTCTCTTCTTGATCTAGAAAGACTGCATTGGAATTCACTGTCTAGTGTCAGTCTCTGCTGCAGTGCCATCCCTGCTCCTTTATTTAGGGTTGTCTAGTCTGCCATAGGTCCTCACCCTGAAGCAAATCAGTGAGCTTTCTGTAGCTTTGGGTATATCAAACAGCAAGCTTTCCAGAAACATGCACTATAGCCAGTTCATTTGAATATTGGAATTGCTTTCTGAGGTGAATTTGATCCCAAATGTAGATTTCTGTTATTTTATTGTGTAAATATCAAAAGCTATTGATGATATGCAAGGTAAAGATATGGATCAATACTCTTTCCAAAATAACAAAAATAATAATCAAAACAAAATATATCGATCCCTTTATGGTATAGTTATCTAGTTTATATTACTTCCTTGTTTTGAACATCAGGATTTCCCCAAATGCCTAGTTAGCAAGACTTCATGGATATGCAAATTAAATCTCAGTGGCTCTTAAACATTCTTTATCACTGTAGAGTTAATGCACATTACTTGTTAAAACACACAAACATGATGACAGAGGCATAAAATTAAACAGTAGCATTAACTGTGATTACTGGAGCAATATTATATAATGTGTTATTTTTAAGTAACTTCGAGATGATTACAGTCTTTGTCATAAAATTGAACAATGTTTGATAATCAAAGGATTTAGAAAATCTTCAGTAATTGACTGGTAAAGATGCAGACCTAGAAAGCCAGAATATGCAAAAAAAAAAAGAGAGAGAAGGTTGGTCTGGTATTTATAGGCAATGTTCAGGCAATTTAGCATTATTATGTACCATGACAACACTTTGGATTGTATTTTTTTTAATATCTCGCCCCCATGCTGGTGCCTGAAAGAAATATATTCTGGTGATTCAGTTAAGAATTCTTGGCTTCTTTTCAGAATTATCCTGGTATTAGTTTGTAATAAAACTTAGTTTCCTGTTCTTTCCTATTTTCAAAAATAATATATAATGTAGTTTCAAAGTACTTTATACAAACTGTTGCACAGAATATCAAACTACAGTTGAGTGTGAAGTCTTTTTCAGTTGTCACAAAAACATAAAACTAGCTTTCTGGTCTATTTTTAAATATTTGGAGGATTAAATATTTTTCCTTTCCTAGTATCTATCAATGTCTGAGATTGTATCTTATACCCATGCCGATTAATGGCCTCTTATGAGTCTTAATTTATCTTCCAGCATTGGAGGAACTCAGAGCTATTTTTGTAATGAAGAAACCCTGAGTCCAGGACTTCCCCAAAGAGAATGAACTGTTAAGAAAAGCATTTACTGTCTGGCATTTCTATTGACTCTTGTCTCTAATGTGGCTGTAATTTTATAGACTTTCTTATTTTGTTTTTACAGAGCCATTTTAACCTTGCAAACAAGTGAGTCAGAGGACCGGAAAGTTGTAAAAGTTTAAATAAATAATTGCTTTTGGTAGGCTTTTGGCTTGGTCTCAGCAGTGAGTTTTAAATGCAATATCAGCTTTATTAGAAATTATAGCTGTTACGCAGAATTTCAAAGAACGAAATATGGAACTAGTCTCATGTTATCAGTCAGGATGGCTCTTTTGACAAAGTCTAATCCTCCACCATAAAAAAATCATAATAATTTAGGCTGTGCTCAAACCCAGAGATAGTGAGTTCTAGTCCCACTTTAGCAATAAAAGCCAGCTGGGTGACTTGGTCCAGTCACTCCCTCTCAGCCCAGCTCAACTCACAGGGTGGTTGTTGTGGGGAAAATAAGAGGAGGAAAGTGTGTGGATTATGTTCACTGCCTTGAGTTATTTCTAAAAATAATAAAGGTGGGATACAATAAATAAATATGCCAGGACATTTATTTATTTATTTACAATTATTTGAATGCTACCTATTCTGTTAGATACAAGTACAACAAAGCATTTGTAGAGTCAATAAACATTGAAACTGTCCAATATTATTAATAAAAATTGTTGCTACAATTTAGGTAGATCTTTCTGTTCAAATGCCCTCTTGAAGAGGGTTGTCTTCACCATTTTATGAAAAGACATTAGCATAAGAGCCCATTTAACTTCAGAGGACAAACAGGGCTATAGTTGAAAAGGTCATTCCCTGAATCCTAGCCCATTTGATTTCTTTTGGGTGAGTATCTGGAGTGTGCTCACTTGGTACATTATATAGAATTGGCATTTTGTAGCCGAAGAAGTTGATTTTTATGGTGAAAAGCTTTAGATGTAATAACCAGCATCTTTTGCTGACAACCAGTATGGACCTGCAAACAGATGTTATTCTGCTAAACTAATGTTGCCATATCAACAAATATGGCAGTACATTCAGTGCTAATTGCAAGTTTTGAGTCATTTTCAAAGGCAGTCCAGTATAAAGTGAATTGCATTAATCTAGCTGAGAGATGACTTGATTTATTGTATTCAGTACCACCTGGTTCTGATTGAGGAAAGGCACAATGGGACAAGCTTATCAAATTTGGTTGAAGCCTCTTCTGGTCACAATTTCTACCTGAAGCTCCAGTACAGGAAAGCCCCAGATTGCTCACTAGCTGTTTCAGGAAAAGTGCTAACTCATAAAGAACTACATGTGGGGTGGCCATGATACTGGAAGGTTTCTGAACCAGCAGGAATTCTGGTTCCTGGAATTCAGCTGTGATCATTCCACTCTATTCAGTCCATTACAACCTCAAAACAATAGTTTAGAACTTTTCCTGCATCTTGAGATCAAGATATCATTAACATACCCAAGATGGTTAACTCAAACTGACAGATGACCTCTTTCATTGGAGGGCTTAAGGACTTGACTTCTCCTTCCCAAACAAAACAAATTGGAACCACCCCTCTTCAGGATGGATTGCAACCCCTTTAAAACACTGTCCTGACATAAGACTCTTGTGAATACTCCCAAACTCTGGAAAAATGGAAATAGGTTTAATTACCTGAGCTTTCCGATTGGTATTTCGATCCATCATCAGAGGCAAAAGCATATTAACAGAAATTTGAAACTCTCAAATTTTTAAAAACAAAGTGCTGTGCACCAGCATGTGATTGGCCAGTGTGTTAACACAGAATTCTGCATGACAAGAATACAAGATAGAGAGAAGGCAGCTTTCTTTGCAAACATATAATTCTCCAAGTGATCTCCCGCCTTGCTTTTTAATTTATGTTTATTTTGTGGATATGACTGCATGGAGAAATATACACATTAAATGAAAAAATACTAATTATTAATTATTAATTAGAAATGCCACACAGTAGCACAGTGATTTTCCTGCTCAATCACACACTCCTCAGATTGATCTTCCTGAATTCATTCAATGGGCCCAAATGTACTAAAAGACAAGCCATAAGGCAAAAGTAGAGCTCTACCCTACTTCCCTTTTTAGTGATTGAGGTATGTGATTGCAGAGACAATAGTAAGTAGGGGGCAGATCAACATGCTGATTCATAGAGGCAGGTCCAGATACCCAAGCCTCAATGATTTCACATGCTGTCTTGCTGTCCTCATGACCAAGAATTTTTGTAGCTGAAAAATTAAGAGTGTTGAACTTTAAACTATTTTCTGCTACCAAGGATAGAGTGTCCTTGTGTTAAACAGCAGATTCATATTCCTGTAATCTTATGTAAAGTTTGCAACCTGTCCGACTAGTATAATTGTGGGAGCAGTCAGAGCATGGGATTTGATAGATCACATCAGATTGTTCACCAGTTTCCAAATGGTTCTTGCAATGCATGATCTGGCTATGCAGAGTGGACACTGGGCAGTGGGCAACCCCAATTTTGAAGTTCCATAAGATGTGTTACATGGCCTTTGAAATCTCTCTGATATATGGGAGGGAGTACCGAGATGCCAGTTTCCCTCCCTTTCTGCCCTTGCCAGCTCTCCCTTGATGACATTGCAGGCACCTGCTGATAAAGGAATGAGGATACCCATATAGATGGAAATGGAAATGAAGGTAGATCCCTCTGTTTCCTTGCCCTTTTGGGTGCTGCAATGTGTTTGAATCCTCTCATAGAAGGTGCACACACAGCTCCTCTTGCGTGCTACTGGGTTATTACTGTTAAAAGGCAGAATCTGTGTGGTGTTAGTGGTTTTTGGGGAAAACTTTGGTATCTAAATACCCATTGGGGCATCTGCTGACAAGCATGTCCAGAAACGAGAGCCTATTATCAGTCTCTTGCTCCATTGTAAATTGAATATAGGAAAGATTGAAATGAGTAGTTCATGGAAGCTTCTCATTGCATTTTTCTTAATGATTGCAAAAGTGGCATCAACATACGTGCACCAAAAGACTGAAACATAGGTCTTAAAGGCACACTCCTCCAGTTTTTGTAGGATAAGATCAGCAATCACATTTGACATTGGTGAATCCATAAGAATGTATTTAATTTGTTTATAAACTTTGTTGTTAAAGGTGAAGAATGTATGTTGACGGAAGCAAAAAAGCTGCATAATAGGTATTTTCAAGAGGTGGTTACATGTCTCATAATAGGAGTTGTCCAGATAGACCTTGGGAAATTATACATGCTAACTCTGGTGAGATGGAAGTAAAATGTGAGGTCCCATCAAATGAGACCATATCTTCATCTGATGCTATCCGTTACCCTTGCAAAAGTGTTGGAAATTGAACCATGGAATTAATTGTGGTCTTTGAAGACTTAGTTAGAAATTTCAAATCACCAGCCAAATATTTTACTAGGTGAAATGTAGGACTTCCCCTTAATGCCACAATTGGTCTTAAAGGCACTTCAGGCTTGTGTATCTTTAGCAGACTATAAAATCTAGCCAAGGCTGATTCAGTTGGATGCATTTGCAGCAAATCCATTTCTGAAATAAAATTCTTCTTCAACTTATAAAGGAACCATTAAGGAGGGTGGTCAGAGATCTTATCTCTGTAGCATTTGCCAGTCTGTATGAAAGCTGGTTATTTAAAAGGGAATGTACCTTCGCATAAAGTTATGGGAACATGATTCTGCGGTTCAACACAAGGACACTCTATCTTTGGTAGTGGCACACAATGTTAAGTTCAATCACTTTTTTAACTTTTCAGCTACAAAAATGTGTGGTCATGCAGACAGCAAGATGGCTTGTGAAATCATTGAGGCTTGGGAATCTGGACCTGCCTCTATTAATCAGCATGTTGATCTGCCCCCTGCTGCTTATTCTCTCTGATCTCCTTGATTGCTAAAAGGGAAGGAGGGTAGAGCTCTACTTTTGCCTTTTGGTTTGTACATTCAGGCCCATTGAATGAATTCAGGAAGATCAATTTGAGGGGTGTATGATTGAGCAGGAAAATCACTGCACTACTGTGTGGCATTTCTAATTAATTAATAATTAGTTTTTTATTTAATATGTAAATTTCTCCATGCAGTCATATCCACAAAATAAACATAATTTAAAAAGGAAGGGAGATCACTTGGAGGAGTGTATGTTTGCAAGGAAAGCTTCCTTCTCTCTCTCTTGTATCTTTGTCATGCAGAACTCTGTGGTAACACACTGGCCAATCACACTCTGGTATGCAGAACATTCTTGTTTTTAAAAGGTTGATATTTAAACCTGTTAATATGCTTTTGCCTCTGATGATGGATTGAAGTACCAATCTGAAAGCTCAGGTAATTAAACCTATTTCCATTTTCCTGGTGTTCGGCTCTAATATCTGTAATATAGTTAATATCTGTAATTAATATCTCTTCTGGGATATGAATATTTAAGTTCCTCCACTCACAAACTTTGATCTTGTCATACCTTCCCAAGATGGTTTTGAGTCCCCCTGGAAAAGAAGAAGTATACAAGATTTTCTGTTTGGACTGGGGCTTTACTTAAGCAGTAAAATCTTTCACATAATTATGAATCTCTGTTTTACCTGGATCACTTATGTGTCACTCTGTAAGTTTAATGTACAGTTAAAAAATCACATCTGAAAACTGATAGTTTGAGAAATTAAAAATGATCAAAGTTTCACTGTCAAAAGCAGGAGCAAACTTCAGAGCTTTCTGATGCCTATGTTGTGAAAAGAGATAGGTCGTTTGGGGGAATAGAAGTTTCATTGAAAGATCACAGATGTCTTCTAAGGTTATAACTATGGATCTGTAATCCTTAAATAGAGATATCAATAAAACAATGATAGAAAGTGATTTGCTCTGAAATACATAAATAATGTTTACTTTCAGCTGTGCTGATGTCAAAGCAAAGTAACTCTTTCTTCTTTATGTTTACTGCAGAAATCAGAATTTTTATCCTAAACTTTTAAATTACTCCCCCAGCTGGTTTCCATTTTAGCTGTCACTCATCTCTCTACTCAACTTGATTACATTTTATCTGGGCACCTGAGAATACTGCATAATCTTCATGATGGCTCACAGAGAAAGTAAGCTTGTGCATATTTGATAGTTAGATGGGTATTTATGTGGCACTTTGTCAAAAGCAGAAATCGATATCTGCTCTTTGGCACTTCAGCTGAGCTCTGGCTAAAGCCCCTAATCTGGGTCGTAATACAGAGAAAATCACATGACTTTCAGTCTGCTTCCAGACAAAAACCTCTTAAGGGTGCATACATTCATTTCTCAGGACTCATCGACATCCCTCATTAGCATTAAAATGTTTGTCTTCTATGTGCCACAAGGAGAATGCCTCTCAATCACGGAAAGTGCTTTTTGTTCTGCAATGGAGTTCTATGTATGAATGAGTGTTCTTTTTTTTAAGAACAGTGGAATTCCAAATAACTGAGCTCAAGGGAAGTGAAACAAAGGCTGCTATTTGTTGATTGTTTAGCTGGTGTTTATAGAAAAAAATCCCTTTCATAGTAACTGACCCACTGCTGATATTTTATTGCAATGATATAGAAACCTCAGGTGCTTCTAAAAGCTGTAATTTTTGTTTTTCGATAAAACATTTGATTTCCAGGCCTGATTAGCTAAATCTCTTTCTGCACAGTTCCTTGCTCTTCTGTGGGCTCTCAAGCCTGGTTCTCTTTCTTTCCTGTGATTGCAGCTTTGGCAAAGAAATGCCATGATTTTCAGAAGTACCAACCCTGTGCTTAAAAAAGAAAACGCAAATCTGGTAAGGTTTGTGGCAAAATGAATAAGTAAAAAGGTAGAAATGGTTAGAAAATGAATGCTGTTTAAAGAGCAGCCAATTTCCTGTCTACTCTGTATTCTTTCATCTATCTGAATCCTGTTCTATTTTGCGGTTTAGTCCAAGTTTGGTTGTTTTAAGAAAGGAAATGAAAAAATTCATACTCTAAGGGGGAGGACTTCATATAATTCCTGATGTTGGCCAGTAGCATGTTTATACCCCTATTTCAAATAAATCTGACCAATGTTTTATGATCCTACAACAATTATATGTGCACAATGCTAGACTTGAAGTAATGAAAAGAAAGGCTTTCAAGAGCCCAAATTGTAGTGTGAGTGCTGCGAATCCTAAATCTTGGCTCAATAGGCTCACTGAAATTACGGGGAAGTTTTTCATATTTTGAATTTTCTCAGGTTTTTTTTAATTCTCTTCTTCAATGTGGAATTGAATTCTCTTCTTGATGTGTGGAAAATTAACTTTTCCTTTATGCCATCTTTGAAAATGAGCTCTTTAACATAATGCAGGAAAGCAGTATTTCTCCAGATATGATCATGACTTCCATGAGAGAGATAATTTTCTAGTTGGTTCAATTTTTATTGCTATTTCAAACTTGAAAGATTTGAGCAAATATGGCTTACAGCAAAATATTAGCTGAAAAGCACTTTCCTCATGAGCTTAAACTGGTTTCCATTTACTCAGTAAATAAAGTGAACTTGGTTTTTTATTCTAATCTTAGTTCCTTAACTTATATAAAAATCAATTATCTCATGGTAACATAAAATAAACTTTAATAGAAAATACTGTCTAAATATGAAGCTACAGGCAGGGTGGGAAAGAGTGGCTGTCCAGATGTTGAAGTATAACTCTCATCAGCTCCAGCCCATATGGCCAAGAATATTGCAATTGAAGAACATATCTAGGTTCACAGATTCCCCAGTCCCCTACCCTACTGGAATAATAGAATGATTATAATCCTGGGCTAGATGAACCCATTGCCTAACTCATTTAAAACATGTTTTTTTTAATCTATAACTCCTAGGGAGTGTTTCCCACATGCTAGTTTGCTAATAGGTATGCACATAGTACAAACAGCTCCAGCTGAACGTTAAGTGTTGCTGAAGATGAAAATCACAGTAGTTAAATTATGCCATAAAGACTTAAAAATATGTCTGCATGTTATTTCGAATCTACGTTTTATTGTTAGGTAGGTTTAAGTTTGTAACCATTATCCTTTGTTTTCTTACTTTTACAGTACTTTGATTTTAGCATGTCAAAATTCATTATTTATGGTTTGTTTTCCTTGATGACTATTTTCACTTTCAGAATGATCTTGAAGGAACAATAAAAAAAATAATCCAGTGTAATGAATACCCTAGTAATGAATATCCATATGGAGGCATCTTGGAAAGTAATTGTCTTCATACTTTTTTTACAGTTTTCAGAAGGGAAAGCATTGCCCCAATGCACAGAGGCAATTTTTCTTTTCAATGGGTCCTGTGGCTCAGATCTGAAAACCTCTGCTCTCTGAGGAACATTTTGCAAATGTTTACTTACTTCTTGATTCCTGATCAGCAACTCTGTTTTAAAGAAATCAACTGTGCTGCTGCTTTTGAAAATTACATTTCTTTGAAAGGTTGGCTTGAGAATTATTAGTAAAGGCTGTCCTTTTTTTAAGAGGATGATCTTTTCACTTTCCATTCTTTAGATTTCTATCAGATTGTTTGGTGAAAAGTTAAGAGCCTGTACACCTTTTAGACCAAAAGAAAGAAACTAAGCAATTCAACTAGTGGTAAAGATGTAAATTTGAACTAGAAGGAATTCAAATCCTATTTTAATATGGAGTTTTTTGTGTAACTTTCAAACGGTCACTTTCTCTCACTTTCATTCCTCTGTATCCTTGAGCATGAATTTTCCAAGGAAAAAAAGGCGTTATGAAATTCAGCCTAGGATGCAAAACAGAAAACATGGCAATATTCAAGGCATGAAACAGTAGCTTTAGAACAAGGCTGTCTAACCTTAGCAACTTTAAGATCTGTAGACTTCAGCTCCCAGAATTCCTCAGCCAGCTATCCACAGATTTTAAAGTTGCTAAAGTTGGGCATGCCTGCTTTAGAATGACCTGTGTAAATTATACGCACAATCATAACATTTGGTGTGTGTTTGCTGCAATTCTTCTTAGTTTCCTGCTTCACATTTCACCTGGGAGGATTGGAAACGAGATCATATTTTAGGTGGAAATCATAATTCAGCCACATACTCTAGATCAAAATCGGGAAACTATGGTTTCTCAACATAATTTGGCTTCCCAGCCAACTCATCAAGTCTGCGAGAGATTCTAAGCATGACTTCCATCTTTCCTCTCCCCATCATTTATGGAGAGAGCTATATTTGCAAGCACCTTGTTTGGGGTGCCTCCAAATGTGGCTCGTTTGCAACACTCTTGAGGAACGCCTTGTGACAGAAAGTACAGAAAGTCAAAATGGTTTCTTGTTGTGGACATCCTATAAGTTCTACTTTGGAGAAGAGGCCCAAGAAAGTGCTATCAGCCATCCTTCCAGGCATTTTTGGAGAGCCTTCATAAGGATGGCATTTGGTTAACTCCTTCACTTTTCTCTAAATTCTGTGAAGATCTAAGGGGATATACAAGTGTTAAATCAATAAATGGAAGAAAGATTTGGGGAAAGCAAATGTAGCTCTAGGAGACAGAAACATATGAAAAAATGTGGGATGTATATTTTTCTATGTGTAATGTTTTCCCTAATTTGGCCAAAACCTAGTTTTTGAAACCTTTTTTAGATAAATAAAAGAACTGTTTTGGTTCTATGATTCCCATTTCTCATTGTTTTTTTTAAAAATCAGATGTGTTTAATGTTATGAAACTGTCACTTATCCTTGCTTTGGGGAGTTTCTACAGCAAAATGACAGAATCCAAGAGGAGCTGATTAACAAAGGGGAAAGTTCTTAAGATAAAACATGTAGAGTGTAAGAAAGTTATTTGACACTTTATTTTGAAATATGTTGAAGTGTGATTTATCTCCTTTGACAGTGCCTGTTACTAATGTTGAATTTTCATTAATAGCTATAGAAATGGTAATTTTACTGTCATAAAGCTAGCTTATTATTAATGCTATAGCTAATTTGACAGGATAAATTTTCTTTGTTATTGATAATATATATGCAACACAATATAAGAACACCAACTATCTTATCTGATCACCTTTTGGCATGCCCACCTAGTTAATTTGCACATAATCATCTATGGAGTTTTAATTCCCCAAAGATGAGACACTCAGAAACAATTTCTCATTTCACCAGGAGGTATTTGAAAAAAATAAAGCAACTGTCATTTATAACCTGGTTATCTGTGGCTTTTATTTCTTTGGAAAATGTTGGAAGATTTTCCTTCAGCTATAGAGTGTATGTCTCAATGGCGTTCTAACTGTTTGAGTAATAAAATTTTCCTTAAAAGAAAAAAGATTCTCCCCATGTTTACTGCATCCCTTCTAGCCAAGTATAACTCAAGTGATTTATTTGAAGAAAACAACTTTGGATCTAATTCAATCCCATCATCAGTTTTAATCTAGCTGTCTAATAAGCAGCCGGCAAGAATGTTGCTGTTCTAGCTTCTTCCTCCCTCTTCTGAGATTATTTTTTCTCCAGATGGTTTGGCACATTATCCAACATGATGACAATATCTTTCCATTTCTCATCACTTTTGTTGCAAAAAGTGTATTTTTTTCTTTATGGAAAATGTTACAAAAGAAAGGGGTTTGAGGAGCCAAACCTGTCTTGGGGCTTTCACTGGTATCTAAGGAACCATTTCAGTTACGCAGGCCAGAAAACAAGAGCTTTTGTCAACTTATGTTTTATTCAGAGATGCCCACCCAATTCATGAAAAGCCCTGTAGAGTTAATAAGGAAGGTGACTGGGCTCCCTGTAATGAAATGACATGTCTCTTTTTTTGTGGGAAGGGGATGGGTAGAATTGGCTAATTTTCACATGGCTGCTTTTGTTCCTCTGGCTATACTACACTACATTGCTCCAAAAAACAAATTAAAATAATAATTTAAATTAATTTGAAAGCTTATGCTATTAAACTCAACAGAAAAGCATATAAAATATTTTTGAGAAAAAATTCTGTTCTGGAACACCCCCCCAATATAGCACAATGGAATTAATAAAATTTCAGGGCCAGATATTTAGGCTAGCATGGAT
>JANHZU010003120.1:108423-128307 GCA_032468055.1 Acrochordus granulatus | reverse complement strand
ATAATTGTATGCATGTGTGTGTGTGTAATTAGCAGGCCATTTTAGAATATAGAATTACTATTAATTTTGCTTCTGATAAAAACACTTTTTTTATCCTCCATCAGACTGTTGCATTTTTAATAAAACAAAATGATCATATATGTACTAATTTATTTTTCCTTATTTTTGTATTGCTATGGTTTTATTAATCTTCCAGAATGAAAGAGAAAGGATCAGTTGGACCAAAAATACAGAATTAATAGAAATAAATAAATAAAGTTTCTGAAGCAAAATTATCAGAAGTTTACTTCAACAAAAAATTCTACCTTTTTTTCAAGTGTGAACTAATTGTGTCTCCAATATTTTATTACAAAAATAACGTTTTCAAAATGTAAAGTATTCATAAACACTTTGAAGCAGCAGAAATAAAGGTGTCCCCTGTATAGTCTTTAGTGGGAAGTTGTTCTCGGAGAAACTGGAAACAGGATAAAATGCAGGGTTCTTTAAGCTCAGTTTTAATAAACCTAACATACATACGTATTACAGAAACTATTCACAGTTTTCTAGAATTGATGTAATATTTGCATTCTTCTGAGATGCTATGCATAAATTAAGATGGTTCTCCACTGGTTATAAATAAAGATAGACAGTATTGCCAACTTTAAGTTTATGTGAGGTCAAGATTAAGGAGTCAGGGATGAAAAGTGCTGGATGAGATGAACATGGGGTCAAAAGGCTTCGAAGTAGGTAAAGCCTGGCAGAATATGCCATTTTGCTGAATTCTGACCACTCTTCTGCTTGCGTGACCAAGTTCAGGTTTATTATCGGACCAGTAAAATACAGTCTGGTTGTTCACTTTGTCTCTACATGAGTTGTCCGTCTACAGGAGGAATAGGTAAGGTGTTAAATATGTTTGCCACCTTGAGTTGTTTATAAAAATAATAAAGGTGGGATATAAATAAATACATATATACATACTGCTGCAAAGAGCTGGGAGTTCATCTCTCTTTCTATTTTCCTATAGCTCCAAATAAAGGAAGGTGTTGTAAAATCAATGCCAGGGGAGATTTCCCCGCAAAAGCAATTCACATAAATTCTGATATATATATATGTCTGGAAAAAAAGATTGATTTCTGAAGAAGCAAACCACAGAGCAGATATGGTGTAATATTTCAAGAGATGTTTATGCATTAGAGGCTTCTTTATCTTCCTTCTTCCCCTCTCTTCTCTCCCCTTTTTCGGGGAAGAGAAATAGTTCTAGAATGGCAGGAGAATGACTCAAAGTAAATATCAAGAATTTGTTGTCTTTTTATGCCCCTACAAATCCTTTGGCTAGCCAGAAAGGCATCTCAGAAGCTTTTGTATTGAAATCCCAATGAAACAGACCAGCTGAATGGCTTATTTACAGAGGCGTATTCTATTGCCACAAGGAGAACTGAAAATGGAATCGTGAACCCATTGTTACCCCATAGTTACCCCAACTTCCTTTGGTGGGCTGAGATACAAAGCAGGGTCCCAGGGATGGAACTGACCAGACCAGCATCTGAAATCATGTTTCAGCAATGACAGTTGGAGAGCATTCTCCGAAGGTTAGCAGTCTGACTTAAAGGGTACTGTGTTCCTTCTCAGTTCTGTTCTGCACTCCAACTCCCACCATAATTCCCCCCTAAGATGGCTACCTAATGGAAAGCCAAGCAGCCAGGTCATTTGTGTATGTTCAATATCTACTGTACAGGCCTGCTTGTAGACTATTCAAGGTTTTACAGTGCATAAAAAAGCTGCAAGAGAGATTGCAAGTGTGATTATGGAAAGGACTGTATACACCAAAAGAGTTATCGCTAACTGCAAATATTGGTTTCAACTATTGGAAACTGGCCTTTTTCAAAGACATATAAAAATGCTGTAGACTCTCATTCCACTGTTTTCATAAATAAATACAGTTCACCTCTAGGACCCACTTTCTACCCAACAAATAATTTTTACAACACTAGTTTGTTTTCAGTGATAAAGCAAACTCATGAAGCAACAAAGGAAGCAAGCATTAAGCAAGTCCCACATCAATATTTCAAGCCCTGGATAGTCCATTGGCATTCCTGGAAGATTTTGGTGGGGGTGTTGCCCTGGTCTTAATGGCAATAAGGAGGTGATATTCTATGGGGATTGCAGTTGTGGAGACAAAAAAATAACTGCCCCCCTCATACACACACATATGCTGAAATTTTTAAAAAGTGCTTCTTGTCCCTTCCAAAATGTTGACATTTAAGCTTGGGAGGAAAAAATAACTTCCATTGATGCCAACTGACTGCCTTTCCCAAAAATTTCATTGCTCTGTGTGAGCAATGAAATTTATGAATTCATCAGAATGCTAAATCTGATTGACTGTGGATAAAAATTTTTATCCAAATATTCTCTTCTTTTCACCCTCCCCACAATATTCCTCTCCATCAGGGTTGGATTTTTGAGGGCACTCTCCTTTCATGCTCTGACACTCACACATGTCAACCAAGAGAACATCTATTTTCTTCTCTGTCTGATGCTCTTATGCGGAAAGTTGCACTGGCTGCCTGCTAGAAAACTTACGCCAGATTTCTGCTGATGCTTAACTTGCGTATCTATAGATAATTCAAATATTTAAATTCAGTTTAATTAATTGATCTACTCCACAAAACCTTCAATAAAAAGGTACGTGCCATTTAAAAGTTTAGAATAAAAATTCAGAAGGAACTGGCAATTCTTGGATGTGAACATGCATTTAGAAAAAAGTGAGGATATACAGTATGCCAGATGAAATTGGGGTATTATTACATGCTATTACAGAGGCTATAAAGATTGCCTCTGAAGTTTTGTATACAGGCTATAATGCACAGAGCTTCTTAAGTAAACACATTTGTATTATTCTGCCTCACATTGATCTTTGCTTCATTTCATGATAATCTCTGAACTTCTTGCCTTACTTTCCAGTGGATTTTTCAGCCATTTTTTATCTCAGATTACTCTCATACCGGCCTTATAATATATATGGGAGAGAAAGGCATTTATAATATATATCTTATTCATGTAATTCAATTTCTAAAGCTGCCCAATTGCCAAGAAACTAAAGACATTTCGTTCTCGAAGGAAAAACCCAAATAATAAAACACAGGACAGACAGAAACTACTGTCATTGCAACCATCCAAATGGGATTCCAGTTCACATTATGGAATAAATTAAGCCTCCTGTTGAATTTCTGTATTAATTAAACTTTTATTAATCTTTTCCTATAAGGAATTTTATTGACAAATGTATATGGGAGATAGAATAACTGCCTTCTCATAACTTTAGGTCAAGATTCTTTGGTTAAACTGCAAATTTATGACAATCTGTAGTATCCTAATTTGCTTATATTGCTGGGCCATCATGGATGGATTTATTTGCCAGACTCTGCCAAAACCAAACCTCGTAATGGTTTAATGTCAGGTTTGAATGTCAGGTTTGAAAACTACAAACTAGTACCACTGTCAGTGCCTCAGGTTCACTGCAGTACATAGGCATCTATACCTCCAACTTTGCATAAGTATGTAAGTACGCAAGAAATGCACTCCCATGTTAGCACCATTGTACATGTCTTTCATTTCAGCAATATTTATTATTACTATTGTCCCAAATGCTCATTAGAGAATTTCAGGGGTATATGAGTTTGTAGAGCACTTTTCCAGAGTTGTTTAATTTTTTAAAATCCTAGTTAGCAGAGGAGCATTATGTAAGCTCAGCCTCAGTTTGGCAAAGAAACAGCATAAACTTCAGTTTTCAGATGACAGTACAATATATATTAAAAATCAAGAATGTAGAAGTGTGATTTTTTTTAATATAAAGCAGAATGCATAGTGAGTTAACTAAAATAGATCAGGAGCCTGAAAAAGCCTCTAATCAGAGGCAGGTGGCAATGAAAGATGATATGAATCTATTTCAAAGTAAAATCCTGGTTTTTGCCATGTTCTTAAAAACAAAAAGATTTTACAGATATATCTCTATAGGATTTAGAAAGCTTGCAAAGTGGCACTGGAAATTCTAACTGACCAATCAGCATCCCTGTTAATTCATATCCAGGTAATTCCTGGATTAGCTGTCCAGGATATGTATTAATAAAGATACATAATAAGTGTCTGAGCATGGTTAAGGTTAACTGTTTGAAATAGTTCCTGAAGTAACCAAATCTCTCCTACCACTCCACTCAAAATTTAAAGGAAATAGATTGCTAGTGCTTCCTCATTTCCACTACAAGTTGTGTTTGTTTGCTTAATGCCACCCATCCACACACTCCAATCTGAGCTGTTCCTACAAAGAGAGCATCCCTGGCTGCAAAGAGCCATTCTTTCTACTTCTGTTTAAAAACTACTGTGAGCTATGAAGCCAAAAGAATAGGACATCAGCATTTCTGCATCCAGAGATCATAGCCAGGTTTGATCTAGGCTGTTTAACTAATTGCAGATCACCACAACTTTTTCTAGGCGCTCATTAGCCCAAAGAAGTGAATTTGAGTTCCATCTGTTTCTGCTTTATCTTCACCAGAAGACCAATCCAGGCTAGAGCTTAGGGATGTTTTGTTAATTTGCTTTTTAAACAAAAGTTGATGGAAGCAGGCAAGGAAAAGAGAGAAAGAGAGAAATAAGCTTTCCTTGAATTCAAGAGCTAGGAGGTATGGTGAAGCAAGACTTTCTGCCAATGCTTAACAAAATTAAATTAGAACTGTTGGGGTTGATTTCCAGATCAGTTGAGCTAGAAATAAATTATCTTATTCAACCAATATTGTCTATATTAGGAGTATGCCCAGAATCCTTAGCACCAGTATCTTTCCCATGACTGATTTTCTGTCAGTAAAGAGATAACAACATGTAAAACTATCCAGACTTCTTGATAATTCCTTTCCTTCGCAATCCCACTTGGTATATAATAGGAAATAAGCAAACCAAACTCTACAAAATCCATCTCTTCGTCTCCCTCAATATGTAGCAAAACATAAAAATAAACCAAGGCTTCAGTGAAAAATCTGTATACCTGCTTTGACTTTCTAAGAACAATTGTTCTGTTAAGCATTACTGAGCTATTCTTCTATCACTACATCTAGCAAACTGCTTTCATTTATTTAATTTATTTTATCTAAATAATATAATAGAAATACAGTTAATGGAATTATATATTATGATCAGATTAAAATCTAGTGCTTTAATGTAACAAATGTGTCCACTTCATTTTTATAATATGTTAACTCCTCCTCCTATTATTCAGTTATTCAGTCAGTGGAATTAGATTTGTACTGCTG
This sequence comes from Acrochordus granulatus, assembly GCA_032468055.1. NCBI lineage: Eukaryota > Metazoa > Chordata > Lepidosauria > Squamata > Acrochordidae > Acrochordus > Acrochordus granulatus. The sequence continues at coordinate 123,028 of JANHZU010003120.1, read as the reverse complement.
TTTAATTGGCCAGCTACAAACTAGTGCCACTGGGTAAAGAGCAGAGTTCTTGAGCCCTGAGTCATGTGATCAATCTTGTGTTTCAAAGCCAAATTACTTCTTCAGTTTCTGCCCTGAAATTGTAATGAAGGAGTGTAAAACCCATTGAAAGCAGTTTCTTTTTAGAGCTTTCAGAATAAGTGAAATGGAAAACTCCCTGATCAGGGAGCTGCAAGTCTGAAATTTTTAACAGAAGTTTTTGCTTAAAACTTGGGATTTTTGTGGGAATTCTTTTTGCAATTCCTATCTCTGTTTTTTAATTATCTTTTGTTCAATACTGGGCAAAAAAACATGAAACATCAAATACGTGATAGATTGGCATAAATTAGCCAGTTTGATCTTGTGATTAAAGCACCAGGCTAGAAAGTGGGAGACTGTGAGTTACATAAAAGCCAGCTCAATGACCTTGGGGCAGTCACTCTCTCTCAGGACAACCCATCTCACAGGGTTGTTGTTGTGGGGAAAACAGGAGGAGGAAATATGCTGGACATATTCACCACTTGAGTTATTTGTAAAAATAAGAAAGGTAGACTATAAATAAGTAAATACTGGCCAACATTCTCAGAAGTGATTAGGGATTTCAAATGCATCTTAATCAGGCAATTTATATATAATTAATATTAGAACATCCTGTATACTTTGTTCCCAAAATTTCAAAATGCCCCACTGTCTTTCAGAATGTCAGATGGTGGCAGAAAAAAGGTTCCAGATACAGATCCATGTTTAGGGTGTGGAATATACAACTGCTATTCAGCTGTTGGAGAGAACGTCCATCCCATTCAGGGAAGACCTTTGAAATGACACTGTATTCTTCCAGCAACAAAGATTGTGATAATCTGCCACTGGGAAATGAATTCATTCTGACCAACATAGTCTCAGCACATGTATATCAGCAGTGAACACTACATGAAATATGATTTCAGATAACAACAGTTTATTATATAATGCCTTTCAAATATTTTCTCCAAATTGATTCCTGTCATGCCCTTTGTGAGCTAGCTGGGAATGGTGGGAAATGTAGTCCTGCATTGCTAGGGAGTACAGTACTAGGAAGGCTACCAAGTGACATCATTTGAGATAAATGCTTTAAGTATCTTTTCCCCAAATCCAACTGTAATTAAATTTAAATAATTAATCAAGTTGTAAAGTACATGTAAAGAAGTCCAACTATATTAAGTTTCATAAGAGGAAACTTCTCAAAAATGGGAAGAAAATTAGAAAGGAAGATGAAAGGAAAAATCAGCAATACAATTTCTCAAAGGTATAAAAACTCAAGACCAAAACAATGTTATTGTAATCTAGGAAAAGCACCTCCAAATCGAAGGAGATGTCAGCATGTTTAATGAACTGAGTGAAAGAAGTTGTTGGTTTAATATATCAGAAGCTATCAGAAATCAACTATGGAGTTATGGAGTAAGATAACAAAGAAATTTGTTTTCTTTCCTTTTTTAAAAAAAGCCATAATAGATTACAGAGAAAGTAACTGGATAATTTTCATACCTTTTTACAGTGTAAAATATCAACACCAGCCGATGTGGATCCTTCTACCATTTTTTCCACAAATGAACACATCTATTTCACTTAAACAAACCACAGGGCTGCCTCTTGTTCCCAACAAATCTGTTAGTCTTTTTCTTTCTTACACAGAGGGAGAGAGACATGTGTGCTGAACTTGCTTTCAGCAGCCACAGATTTGATTATGTTACCAGCTAATGGACCTACTCTTTTAACCCTAAGTCAAACACAGTTAAAACATCCAAGAAGATGACTTTGTGGGAAGAACCCCCACTCCACCCCCCTCACTCTTGTGTGACTCACTAGACAACAAGAGGCAACAGATTATGTTAGCTTTCTTTCTACTCTCTAATCAAACAATATTCTTACTGGGCTAGATGGAATTTGCATGGAAACAAAATCAGAAAGGAAAGTGGAAAGAAATGTCCAAGTTAAGCTTTGAGTTCCATTCAGTCTACCACTGTAGACTGCCTGTCACTTTGGAAGGAAATGGGACAAGATTTTGAGATGAGACCATGCCCAACTGTCTTCAGTACAAAAGTATCTTGTAAATTCACTGTTACTGTTCCTTCCAAAAGTTGTAATGATTAACTTCTATTCAAAAGCTTGCAGAGCTTAGGAATTTATAGCTACTTTTAGCCTGTGCTGCATAAATAGTTGTTTTGAGAGCACCACGATATTTAATATATTACTGTATATTGGTTTCATGTTCTTCACCTAATTTGACTTTCAACATTAAAGAAATAAAATAAGTATCATTAAACATTTTAGAATGTGCTTTTCTATTTTAGAAATTAAACAATAATCAGTGCTATATGCTGATACCTATTTTATATGTGAATGGTTGTAATCTGATAAACATATATTTTCCTTTATCACATCAACCACAACATTGCTGAGATACTGTACATTGGTCTTTTGCATAATAAAAATATTTTACAGGGATTCATTTTTCTTGTTTTCAGTCCTTTACTATCAAAGGTCATGTGCATTTTGCATGCCTGTATTTATTGCATCGGTGGACTATATGATGGATCAAAGCACTGAATCACAGTAAGGCCATTTTCTTAATAATTTAGGACTCTGTTCATCCTTCTTTGGCTTGGTAAAAAGCTGCTGCTGTAAATTCATCCAGATTGTTGACTGCAGTCTGGCTCTGTAACATCTGTAGGGTCAAGTAGCTAAGTGCTAAACTGGAGGGAGTTGCCAATACACCCTCACACCTCACTTGCCCTCCTGAGAGATAGGTCAGGTCAAGGAATATATTCTACAAAGACTACTTCATTGTTACCACCTGCAATAACAGAATCTTGAAAAGCTGACCTGGATTCTTTCTCTCACTTCTTACGCTAAAGAAAATCAAGGTAAGGCAATCTTGAGTTTCTTCCTCACTCATTCCTCCCTAAGTGCTAAGTTGGTGTTTAACTAATGCCTGTTGAATTCTTTCTTCAAGGCTCTCTCTCTTCTCCTCTGTATCTCCCTTCTTTTACTGTCAATTTTTCCCTCTAGGCTGGAAACATATATACCTCTGGATACTGTAACAAGAAACAGCAGGACTGCTATATGTACTTCAACACCATTCCAATTTTGCACATATCTACCTGGGAATTATAACCCTTAATTCCTCTCACTTCTTCCTTGCCTAGTCACTCTTCTTTTTGGGGTATTCTTATGGTAATTTATCCAGGGCAGCTTTATTTCAGTGGAAGGCAATATTGATTAAGCTATTGAAAGTGACACAAAAACTGTGAATTTTTGGAAATATTCATCCTTTCTGATTCCCTCAATTCATGGTGTCAGTTCTACATCCACCCAAAGTCCACTTTAAGTATTTTTGGGGTTCCAGGTATCCAGTATTTATAGCTTTCAAGGCTTTTAACGAAATGACTGTTAATGGCTTTTGAATTAGCCAAATGACTTTAAAAACAAAATAAACATATCTTTGTAACAATGTGGTAACAAGGCATACAGATAATAAATAGACAAAGACAAAACAACTGAGGAGGAAGGAAGGGAAATATAAGAGCCCAAGTAAAATATACGAGGAAAGAACTGAAATCAAAGTACACATAAGTTATAATTTGAAGATGTCAGACAGAAATCAGAGATTTTCCTTTAATTTGTCTCTGGATTGCACTTTCTTCTATCCAACTTTTTCTTGGTCCTTTCCTCTCTCCCATTCATACAATGAAAAAGACTCCTAGTGATAGGTGAAGGCATCAATGGCTCACTTGTCGATTTAGGAAGGGGTTCAAAAAGCTCAGAAGAGAACTTCAGTTGCCATTCTAGGGACTGATTAGGAGCCAGACAGATATTAAAAGGCCGTGACTAAACATATGCTTAAATTTGGAAAGATGATATTATCAATCAAGTTGCTGAGAAATAAGAAAAAAATACCTCTGGAAAATAGATATGAACTTACTCATTTGCATTCCCCATTAGATGATGCGCATTTCTCTGCAGACCTTGGATTGCAAGTTTGCTTACTTCCTTATTTTGGGGGCCCCCTCATGTATTTCAATGAGGAAAGTGGTGTTTGTGTCACAATTAGTGCAGAACCGAGCTCTATAAATTTTTTATTTCCCTTGGTTGAGACTGGATACGCTTCCCAAGATGTCAGTGAATTATACATCTCTTCCCCATAAGTGGCAATGAAAACTTTATAGCATCACTGACACTGCAGATTTTGTTTATGCCACCAATTTTAGTTCCTCTTTTAAAAAGAAAATAAAATCCAATAATGGTTTCTCCTTAAAGTGCATTAGTTACCATAGAAACAGTGATGTCACTCAAATGGGCAGAACTTGAACATCACCCAAAAGTACTGCTTGAAGGAAGTGACCGTTCTTGAGCTGGAGTCAAAGTTAGGAATGACTTGTCCAGACAGTGGCAGGACGTAGTTTTTTTGTGCATAACAGCAAGTTCAGAATATTAATGACATTATTAATACTGTATTTTGTGAGTTAGAAATTAGAGCAATATGGAATGCAGGAAAATTAGGGGTACCAGATTTAACGAGTAGATTAATTTATTTACCTAAGATTTAAATTTATTTATGTATGACAGCTTAGCATGTGTATAGTGTTTGGAATGTTAAAACTTTTATAGGCATTATAGCAGGACTCTTTGCAACAATTCTGTGTGGTCCTTATTGTTATGGGCACAGGAGTGGCAATATTCATGCTGTAATCTCTACCAACTGCATGTTACTTATATATAAATAATAAATAATAGTAGTACGATGTTAAATGAATGACTTTAAAATTGAATAAAATAAATATTTGTGTTAAAACACAGTAATTAAAAACAATCTGCCTGAAATAATTTTGACACATAAAACAAGGTGCAATGTAGTGTCTACACTCCTTTGATGTATGGATACTGATCAGACTGTGTCTTATCATTGAAGAATCTCTCTCTGGGCAGAAGATTAGTAGAGGACTAAGTTAACTACATTCCAAAATGTTACAGGGTGAAGCTCTACTTTATCTGATAGATATCAAGTCAGAAATTTTGAAAGGTTATATTTATCTTAATTTACACATATATTTTATTTCATGTTGCCTTTCTTATAACATAAAATAATATCAAGTGTTATATTAACAGAATATCTAATGACAGAAGAAGTCAAATAAGGGAAATACAAATACCTTCCTTGAAAAAAGCACTTATTTTATCCCATTGGTTCATCATTTAGAATATGCTTTCCCCAGTTTTTAATCTTCTTTTTCCTTGTTCTTTCATCAGATAATCTTGTCTCACTTCATCCTCCAAGTGTTCAGATTATCTCTTATTTTGAGATGTAAATTTCAAGTCACAGTTAAACAGAAAGCCTAACAGTTTTGGATGCCAATTTTCCCAGCAAAGTGTTCCTGATGAGTTGGTTCTCTCAGTTCTTCTCAGGTCATGAGTGAAAGCAAGCTAAAATATCCCTATCCATGGCTGAGGGCAAACCTGTTTACAGTACAGAATGCAGTGGAAGCTGCAGGTTTTGGCCTCCAACAGATGAGAATGACTATATGCCAAGGCGCACAGAACGCTGTTACCTTCCCACCAATTTAGGTGGTACTTGTATTTTTATATGATTTTATAATACTAGGTTGGCAGGAGCTGGGGCAAGTAACGGGAGCTCACCCTGTTATGCCAAAAGGCACTTTACTCCGTTATGCGGTGCTTGGGTCTCAAACTCAGCTACCAACCTTCCAACCAAAAACCCAGCATCTTAACTGCTCAGCCACCAAGCCCCCCAATTAACACTGCTTAAAGCTGGAATGGTTGTAACAGGAAAACAATGTCACTTGAGCATGCTGTGCTTCCTGTAGTCCATATCTGCCAAAAGGAGTCTGTCCATTCTATATGACGAGAATATCTTTCCAGATTTTATGTGGCCATAGTATAAAGTTTCAACATCCTGCAAGAGCATTTTGCATTTATAGAGAAAACATGTTAATAATAATAGCAACACAGTCCATGTTGTCACTGATATAGTGCCCAATCTGAATTCAGTTTTAGCACACGAAACAAAGATAGTGTAGGTTATAGGGCAATGATACCTTAATTTATCATCCGAATTTCATCCATGTCAGTCTAGTTATGGTTCTGTAAATGTTCCATTATGAAGAGGTCCATAATTCAAACAAAAATGTGTCACCCCTGACTGGAAGATCAAAGTATAGAAGCAATTAAAAGATTATTGGGATTAAAAACTGATAAAACTCTCCTAATAAATCAAGTGCTTCCTGAAAATTATTTTCCTTTTATCTACTTAAATGTGCTATCATTTAACATAGTTTATTTAATTTTTGAATGCATGAAGCAAAGGATTTAAATAACAACTCTGTTAGACTTGGGAAAAGTAATAGCTGGCATTGTAAAGATATTGGGTGGTTAATGATGAATTGCTAAATGCAAGAAAAGCACCACTAAGCCAAATGGTGGTCTATAAAATCCTTCCTTTCAGCAATACAGCACATCCATTTTTATTTGGTGAGGATTTGTAGTGGGAATGGTGATTCTTCTCTCTGCCAACCATGCTTTCTTGTCTTCCACAAGCTTAATATTGATAGTGATTGAAATCATGATTTTCATCAATATGTAATAAGATAAAATGTATAATCAGTAAATGTACTGCACATTCTCGAGGCATTGCACAGGGGTGAATCTGGAACAGACTGTCCAGGAGAGGCACAAGAAGGGCTTGTACATCCTACATAGACAAAAACCTGAAGTTGAATCATTGGAATATATTGAAATTATTAAGCACCACCTCTACTAAAATTAACATTCAAATTCTTTTTAAGGGTCCTTTCCTCTGCCCTTGTGTCTGTCGGTCATCCCAGTGTCTTCAGTTACAACGCTGGAGCAAGGCTGGCTATCATTTACAACACAACCTCCATATATTCCTATTTCTGTAGGAAAAAAAGGGTCAGAGACCTATTTCTGTAGGAAAAAAAGGGTCAGAGACCTAAAGCATGTAAAAATGCAACAACTTCCAAAAAGGTTCTAGAATGTCAAGCTAAGCCATTCCTTGTTGTTTCATTACTATAGCTTGAAAACATTCTCAAAAAGTGAACTTTTCCTAAAATTAAGGTAATGTATCCTGCAAAATATGGAGCATATTGTCCTAGCAGTTAAGATGCTGGGCTTGTTGGCCAGAAGGTCATCAGTCTGGGTTCAAGACCCAAGCACTACTTGGGTGAGGTCCCATTATTCGCCCCAGCTCCTGCCAACCTAACATTTCAAAAGCATGTAAAAATGCAAGTAGATAAATAGGTAAATTGGTGGGAAGGTAACAATGTTCCATGCACATCAACACTTAACCATGCCAGCCACATGACCACAGAAGCATCTTCAGAGAAAGATGTAACAGAAATGAGCACCACCCCTTAGAGATGGCCATGACTGGGCAGAGAAAATCTTTACCTATCCCGCAGCAGTCTTTTGGAGTGCATGTTTTATGTGCAGCTTCCCCACAAAGTCTCCTTCCTTTTGTAGAGATCATTAACACTTTTTACTGATTTCAAAGGTTTGTTCATTTGCATAATACTAATGCCATAAGAAACAGGCAGCCTCCCTCCTGTTACCTTGTGGCATTGCACTTGCCTCTAAAGTAACTAAGGATGATTTAAAATGCTGAACAGACACAGCTTAATTGCTCATCTTGCCTCATATGAAAAGAGTGAGGTGTAGCTCATTCTCAGAGCCAAGGGATGTTTCCAAAAGCCCTTCCAGCATTAAATTCAGAGTCTGCCTATAGAACAGAAACATTCAACCAAGAGCACCAAATGTCATAGATGCAGACTCCAACATCATCTAAGCATCCTAGTCTGGATTCTGTATGGGTAGAGGTGCAGTTTGGACCCCAAAAGACAGTTGTGAATTATCTTAAAAATGCCATAATTCTCATTGTACCTAGGCCAGAATTCAATATTAACCACCTATTTTCACCAAATATTTTACTAGTTTATAGACTTTCTCAAATGATAGTAATCTATTCTTTTATATTCCTGACTATATATTCCTAGGTTGGTTCCAGACAAAAATCTTTCTATTTCAGAATACTTCTGACCCTGGTATAAAATGCAGCCAAAATTAATTTGGACTGTTTTGTGGATTTGCTCTGTCTTCCTTTCCTTATGAGAAACTTCTGAATGTGCACTAGCTTAGGCAAAGAGATCTGGGGGAAAGCTGACCAAGGTTAATTAGGAACAGACCCACTGGATCTCCTTGCCTTTCCCCAAAAAACTAAAGAAAAGCCTCTCTTTGCTTCATCAAGAAACCAGCCAGGGTGCAAAGAACTAATTTGTTTGGAGTTTTTGATGCCTGAAGTTTGGTTTTTGCTCTTTTTTCTCCTTAAAGAGGTATTTAAATTCCCCCTCCTGAGGGGATAAGCATGCAGAATCAGTAGGATGTGGGAGAGTGTGCAAAATATTATGCTGCTTATTTGTTTATCTTGAGATTTCACAGAGTTGCAAGAACCCTGGCTACCACATCACTTGGACACTCGGCTGGTGCCAAAATATGGACTACATTTTCTTCTAGAAACCCATGGAGTATACTGAACTATATTATACTTTAAGAACAGCAGAAACGAATTCTTACATTTAGGATGTGACAACATGGTGAGATGGGAAGTAGAAGACAACGAGAAGAATGAATAAAATAAAATTTGTGACATAGTTTTTGGCTCTGTTACAGATGTGTAAAGAATGGGGCACAACCTATGCTTGGATACATGGAAAATGTGCCTGAAAAAAGGTTCCAGCTTACATAAACTGCCCGTTATCACTCTCTCTAATTTTAAACAGAAGTGGGGAATTCTAGAGAAATTGAAGCAAAACAGGTTATGGAAAATTAAGAGAGATGTAACAGGAATGTACAGGTATAAAATTCTATTTGGGAGCAAAAGTGATATGTAAATAAAGTAATTATCAATATTATTAATAACAACCCCTCCAAATAACCAACTCTAAAATATTTTTACATTAAACAAAAATACAGGTTAATAAGGAACACATATACTTAATAATCAAAGAATGTTCATGAGTGAACATAAATGAAAAAGAAAAAATATGGACAGCTCACATAACATGACAGGCTATCAGCTGACTTATAACAAATATGCATGTTTTGCTTTTTTAAACTGTTGTTCTCCTCCCCGTCTCCCTGTGAAAGAGTTCTTTAAATGTGTTTTTTACTTAAGTAAGACAAACTTTTCAGCTAATTCCCTATGAAGTAAAAAGAATATATCAATGTGAGATTTCAAGGGATTATGATAGAAACAGCAAATATTATATTTGAAATATTCGATAAGTCAAGGCTACAAACAAGTAATAGTTTGATAAACTCTGAAGAAAAAGTCTGAGAAATTATATGCATTGCAATATGCTTAAGTATGACAACAAACAACTCTGTTATATATAAATTTTATATATAAACACAAATAAATTAAAGGTGATCCACAACTATGTATCCCCTACATCTCATTCCATCCTTCAGTTGATGGTTTTATGTCATTATTCCACATTTTTGCAAGGAAAGACAGATGTCCTTCCAATATCTTGATATAATTACAGATTCAGATACCATGCACATATATCAGAACATAAAAAATGTAATGTATTCAAAAGATTTTTTTTTTAAATTGTATGATTATTGCATCCAATCAATGCATATACAGTGCATTTCTTTAGATGGCTACTTGGATGCACTGTAAATACCACAGAAAGTTGTCACCAGGTAAGTGAATATCCCATGTTTCAGAATTAATTGCACCATGTCAGTCACAAAGAATAGATGATGACTGTTTTCATTGTGGTAGTTACTGGTCTCATTTTGCATGTATTTGTGCTTTGAAAGAAAAAATAGGGAACCTAATTTTTTTTCAGACTGAGTTCTGCACCTGGCCATTGACTGCAAGTCAAGGGATATTTGTCAACAAGTGGCTGGGGCAGTACAAAAAAGCAGTTAAGGCTAGGTCAAAATATCATATTGATTTAATTTAAATTTAAATAAAATATAGTTATTAATGACTAGGTAAAAAAGTAAAGGTTTCCCCTATCAGTTGTGTCCGACTCTAGGGGACGGTGCTCATCTCTGTTTCATAGCTGAAGAGCCAGCATTGTCGGAAGATGCTTCTGTGACCATGTGGCTGGCATGACTACATGCCAAGGTGCATAGATGCTGTTACCTTCCCATCAAAGGTGGTACTATTTAGCTACTTTCATTTTGCATGCTTTTACACCCCATTTTGCAGGTTTGAACTTGGGCTGCTGACCTTCCAGCCAACAAGCATAGCATCTTAACCACTAAATCACCACACCACCTTAATAATGGTTATTTCAGGTAATTAATAAGTCTTCTTTTCTATCAACAGTAATAAGATACATTTTGGTGTAGTGGTAAAGGCACCAGTAGTAGTATTTTAAATCATATGTAAAATTATTTCTCAAGAATACCTTGTATATTAAATATTATGAGATACAAAAGTAGCCACCATCTTTAAGCATGGATTAAAGACATGTATTTATATATTGAGAAAGCCTTTTGGATAAAAGGTGAAATGTCTTCTATTTGAAAAAATCCAATCCAGATGCCTGTTTTTTAAACTTTTGTTGCAATATATATTCACTATGTTAAGAATAAAAACAATAATAATTGTATTTCTATACTATTTTTAAGAGAATTCTTCTTAGAGTTGAAGATTGGTTTTTGAACTTTGTTATTTTTTTTCAGGCATATCAATCCACATTGAATACATATTGAAATATGTTCTTTGTCCCCATTATTTTTTTCACCTTCTAGCTGGGATTGTGAAGAAAAAGCAGATCTGGTCTACAAAATGAAATTCACCAGATTTTACAAAGTAAGCTCAAGAAAACTTTCCATGGCAGTCTAAATCATCTGGTTTGAAGGAGATGTCCAGGAAGACCTTCATTACATGATGGATAAGCTTCTATGGATTTCAAATTAAGTCCTTCTAGGAAATTTCCAAGCAGATAGAGCCTCAGATTAATTAGAGGGGGCTGGAAGGAAGAGTCTATGAAAATTTTCCTCATAGGCCTTGAAACTCAAACAATGTTCATTTAGATGACAAAAGTACTATAGAAAAGCCCACAGGAGCCATTTGATGTGATGTAAATTTATACTGATTTTATCAAAAATACCCAGTGACAAGGGAGCTGATACTGATCTCTTCAGCATTTTTTCTTTTGATTTTTTTACATTATTATCCTAAATTGACTAGCTATAATAAGAGGTTTAATCTGCTCATTTTATTTTTGTTTCTTTAAAAATTAACTTACTTTCCTACAATAAAATTCTGCTTGTTCCAGTACAACATAGTTCTTTTTCTAGGGTATTTTTTACTGTACAAAGGGAATAAATGCACAAATATTAATCTTAAATTGATCTACAATCTGCACCACTGAATCATGCCTCTGATCCAAAAGCCACCAAGTTAAACTTAAGGACCTGTTAGTACAATTGCAACAGCAAATTAGAGAGCTGCCACAAGGACCATGGAAAAATGCCAAAATATATTGTTTGCTAAAAATTAAGAGAAAAGACAGGTCTGAACACTTCTAATTAATCCTCCATTCCCCCAAAAGAATTACAGCAGCTATTCTTAAAAGTACTTATTATCATAGTTCATACTCCTATATAAAATGGGATTTCATTTCCCCAAGACTCAAAAAGTCTTTAGAAACTAATATATGCTGTAAGATACATGTTCTTCGTTAAGATTCTGATACCACAGATGAACACATAACTACATATCACAAATTCGTGACATACAGGCACTAAACTGATCTCTTTCATTAGGGCCCAGACTAACTTCTTTAGGACAGAAACTGATGCTTTTTAACAACCAGAGAGCAAGATTCACTGAAACTGATCTTGATTTGTCCTTCTACTCACTTAGAAATATGATGAATAAATAAATAAATATTTGCTTTGAGAGCAAAGAGCCATCTATACAGACAATTCTTGAGTAATCTCTTTTTGATTCATTGATTGAAATTGTCGATATTATTGCCTCTGCAGTAGATTACATGTTGCATTCAGGACAGATTTTCTTGGAATAAAAAGAGAAGGAGGAAATTGTCATTTGTCATTATTTCATCATCATCTCATGCATTATCTGGTGGGTTGCAGCTCCTTCTGCTCTCCAGTAAAAGACTTAAACTTGAGATCAAAAGCAAGCATATTTTAAAAAGCACAGACCAGAAGGACAGCAAGCCAAAGCTGAAGACGGCTGAGCTCAGACTGGAGCTCCAACCCCGGGCGTCTCAGCCGGGACGCCACGCTGATCTCTCCTCTCGCAAAGCAGGGATCTCGGCCCTCTTGGCCGCGCTGTGCCCTAAGCACGTCGGAGGGGCGCCGAAGGTCTCGTCGCTCTTCGCTACGGATTTCGGGGCTGCTTCCAACTGGGGTCGCCGTACCCAGACGGCCGCTCGGAGGGGCGTCCCCTCCTCCCGAGCCCGGCGAGGCGGGCGTCCCTTCTCCGGGAGGGGAGGCCTCTCCCCCTGCCGCGCAGCGTTGCTCTCGTCCACGGGGCTGAACCTTCCCCCAGCCTCCGCCCGAGAGGCGCGGAGTCGCTTCCGGAACCGGCGATGGGAGATCTGTCTGGATTCAGCTGCCCTCCACGAACTGACCCTCACCCGCAAGTCCTGCCCGTCTGTCAGAAGTGAAGGCGAGCGGGCCTTCGACGTCCCCCGGCGGTTCTCTCCCCTCTCCTCCGGCATTTCCACAGAGGCGAACCCAACGTCCCTCCACAACCCCACAAGGCTAAGATCGAAGAGGAGGCCTGCCTGGCGAGCGCCCAGAGGAGCGGCGGGGCAGAAGAGCAGCAGGGAGAGTCCGGAGGCTCCTGGCCGACACGAATGTTTTTCCCCTCCCGGCTGCAGCTGAAGGAACGGGACGGCTCTTCGGTTAAGCTCCACTCTTGGAGATCTCTCCAGAGTTGTCCACCTTCCCCGATTTTGCCTAGACTACTACTCCCTCGGGCCTCCCCTACAAGCAAGAAGGAGTTCGAGAGGCTTCGCGGGCCTCTAGAACCTCCCGAGGAAAACTTCGCCGCCCTGACCTCTTGAAGCTCCGCGCATCCCAGGATGGGATTAAATGGGAAGAAGGGAGGGAAGGAAGGGGGTGAGGTACCCGTGTCCTTCCGACCGGGACCGAAACGGAAAGGGACTCATCTCCAAGAAAGTAAATTGAACAGCAGCCCTTCGTCTGCAAAAACAAAACAAAACACACACACACCCCCTAAGTTCCTCGGAGCCCCGAGACCGTTCCCTTCTTTCAAGCACCTGCCCATCAGCATCAGCATCTGGGGCAAGCAAGGATCCGAAGTGGTCGAGATTCTTGTATCCCATTTGGAGATGCGGGAGAGACAAAAGGCTGTTTCGTTCTTTTTGGAGAGGCCGACAGCCTCTTTGACACACCGAGCAATAATTGAATACTTTACAGTATATATTCCCCCTTTTCCCCGCAAACATGACTTTCAAAAAGTATGGTTTTTAAAATTATAATTTTAATAATTAGTATAAAAATAATGTGTGTCAATAATTTAGTATAATGCTATTATATTGTAGTTTTGAAAACACAAGGGTTTTTCATTAGTTTCGGTTTTAATAGTAATATTCGAGCGATTATCTTTTTTTTCTGTTTCTTTTCCTGAACAAAAAGTAAGAAAAATGGGGATCCGCATACTTTAAAATATATCAGCGATTTATTTGCCTTTTTTCTTTATTTTAGGATTAATTCCCCTCCTTCTGCTATTTCTTCTGTGTCGGAAAAGGTCCCAAATGAAATTAGAATTAACTAGATCTGAGGGAGGAAAGGTACGTTTTTGGCAAAGATGCCAAAACTTTTGTTTAAGATTAGAAATCCTATTTCATGCTGTTCTCTCAGACTGTGATTAGTGTTGCGATTTTAGACAAAGCATTGTGAACTCTGCAAGAAAGAGAGAACAACTGCAAGCGACCCCAAAGAAGCCCCTTCCTGCCGGTTAGGACCCGGTTTTTCCTAAAATCCCCATGCAACGAAACACGGAAGGCTCCGGGATATGACGGGCCTCAGCTTCCCGCGACTGTGATGTCTCGCACGATTAACGTGGACTTGCACTTATGGACAGATGCCATCTACATAATTGGTCCGATCCGTCAGCAATTTCTCCGGCGACGCAATAAGAACTTGGAAAAACCCGTATTAGATTGCATTCAATCGTTGCATATCATTAAAAAAAAATAGGTATTTGCAATACTGGATACTGCCTTTCTTTTCTACCTGCCTTTTCCCTCATTATTACGTCCTTCATTTTTTGCTAATGTTTTGGTCCTGATGGCTGTTTTTTGTAACTCTAAGCTGCTTTGCCTTATTGACTGCCCTAACTAGCAGATTTAAGGGAACTGTCGGTTCAATATACACGTAACTCACAAAACCGAAACGCGCTAGAACAGAATCAAAGCTGGATAGGCAGGCAGGAAAGCAGGCAGAGGAGAGGAGAGGAGAGGAGAGGAGAGGAGAGGAGAGGAGAGGAGAGAAGGAC
>JANHZU010003120.1:14134-25028 GCA_032468055.1 Acrochordus granulatus | reverse complement strand
GCTGCGCGGCAACGCTGGGTCGCGATCCCGGGCCACCGGCCTTCCAGCCGGCAAGTCGAGCTCTTAATATTATCAGTACAGGATAACTATCTCTAGCAAAGAGACTCTTTATCCTCTGTAAATGAAGATAATACAAAGGATTCCAAGGTCCTGGAACATTTTTGTATTGAAGAACTGATTAACACCAGCCATGTGATAAAAGTCCTTCTGTTTAAGCCACAGAAGATAAAGACATACTTCTTAATGAGGGTTAAGGATCATATTTCAATTTAAAACTATATGTTTTTATCACATGACTGAACTTTGTGAACTGCATTGCCTAAACTCAAATCAACTTGCTGGTTGTAGCTTTTAGCTATAAAACAGTTTGATCCCAATCTACATGAAATCTACCTTGCTGTTTCACATATATTTAATCAGAAAAGCAAACATGTTCTTCCTTGAAAGGCCATTGTTATGTTTTTGCACAGTATGGAGGATGGGAATGGGGATGTGAAGACAGGAATACAGAATAGCAGAAGTGGCTCAAAGTTCTGCCTGTGAATAGTCTGAGTATGTTGGAAAGCATAAGGTTGAGGAAAGTTGGACTTTGAGATTAAACCCAAGATCAACATATGAAATGTGATAAAAGGATACAGACATCTCTTCCCATAGGTCAGAAAGCAGCTGATGACTATTTCCTACAGAACACATACCTGCTTTTCCATTTCTGTCACTAGTTCAACAGGTTCCTAGCAAAATCCTTTCATTTCCTCTTCTCATATGAAAAATTTCAATAATGAGAGTACTGTTAAACACCTTCTGGAGAAAAGGAATGTTCTGCTTACATATGCTTCCTAACATGTCAAGTATCCTTTCCAGGATCAGGAGTACAGTACACAGCTCTAGGACTTCAGAAATGGAGCTGAAGAAATAGAGAAGCAAGATAGTGGGTTAGGGGGAAATCGGACGGACAGGATTGATAGAGCAGCTTTAGAATTCAGATCAGGCCTGTTGGGGAAGGGAGGACAAGATAGACTAGCCTTCCAACTTCCTTTAAACTCCTAACATTTTCTAAGACGTTATGAACCTGTTTCAGATTTGCTAATGCTTGAACCCACAGATTATGTATCTTGAAATCCATCATAAATGGAAGATAAGATAAAGAACCAGTGAAACACTGAATGGAAACAGCTTAATTATTTCTCTTTCTGCTGTTTAGTATGATGGCCAATGATGGGCTATTTATTTTATTTCCTCTATCCTGATGCAATAGCTTCATGTCACTCCATAGCCCATACTCCCATATGAGAAAGAGAACCAGGAGAAGAAAAGATCTAATAAAGGAATTTATCTGAACATAAAATATAGAATTGTACAGGTTATGCTTTTATGGAATATTTGCAAACTCCACATTCACCACTTGGAAGGATTTGCAACCTCTGTAAGGAAGACCTAAACTGACCTTCTTCTGTAGCCTATTATTGTCCATTTGTTGACATCAACTCCCGTTATTGCAATTTTGTATGGCATTGATTGGGAAATATGGAACTTGCGATCCAACACAATGAAGAATGCAAAGTTAAAGGAATGCTGGCTTAGATACTAATTACTTACTAGTTTCTAAGCACAAAACAATAATTGTTCCACATAAGAGAAATAACAAATTAACTTCTGTGGGCTTGAGCAAATGTCATTCTGTCCACTGAAGCATTTGAAATCTTGCAGTAAGTTATTCTATGAACTTATTTTTCCTGGATCACAAGCCAAAGCTGAAAAGTCAAATGCCATGCAATTTGTAGGAGCTGTTCAGTATAATACTAGGCTAATGGTTTGGTTTACTATATTGTTTATTGTATTGTGATTTGCTCTCAGTTACTTCTTTTTTTAATTCTCATAGAAACCCTACAGCCTTAGGAAACTGCTGAAAAACCTTGCCAGGAAAACTTCAGAGACCAATTCAGGCTGACTTGAAGGCAAAACAAAGTGGTATAACTACCCCTCAGAGTGATGCATTTTGCCTGCTGAGTTTGAGTTTTAAATGTTCACTGCAGCTTTCCTCAAAACTGTGGCCTTAGAGAGCTGTCATTGCTGAGCAGATTCAGATCCAGCCATCCACAGCCTATGCTTGATATACTCAACTAGCAAGTTATCTTTGAATAAATGTTCAGTGTTAAAGTTCATTATTTTTATTTTCACACAAAATGCACATGAGACTTGACAAGCTACTCTTTACATTACTTCTACATCGATTTTGCTTTTTTAAAAAGTTGCCATTGTCAACTTTTGCCAGAGTGGAATATTTCCAGCTCCTACTTATGAACCAATCCAAACAGTGAAGAAATTCCCAAATGCATTCCTTTAAAAACAAGGAAACTGTCTCCATTATTTGGGGTGAAATAGGATTAAAGGGAGAACAAAATTTCAATCACCATTCAAAACTGTTGTGAGATGCAGTATGTGAATATCTCAAGAGCCAAGATGGAATCAAGAAACAAGCTAAGACATTTTATCAGAAGATTGTCCTGTTTGTTGACAAGGAATACTCCTTAAAGGAAGGCGCTGAATATACTTGTTGATTTCTACTTTCCAGTTTATGCCTAATTTATTTTCTCTCCCAAGACAGTACTTTTTCCCAAAGTACAGAAGACACAGATTTACATACACCGCTTTTTAATCTGTTATCTTAAGGTTAGATTAGATCACTCAGGTTTGCTACAGTGGTGAGACCTAAACTCCATCTAACAGGAATGGTATACATCATACTATATATTACTGATTTTCTACAAATGTTTTAACATAGTTGAGAAGGATTCCATGATTATTTCCTCCCCAGAGGATAATGTCAGATCAGAAAATATGTAAAACAGAAATATTTATTTCTTAATCACCCTGCTTCTAAAAACATGTAATACTTTTTCCATACATTTGTCTCATTGCTGGTTTTTTATTCCAGGCATACTGTATTATAGCATTTACAGAAGCATATAGCAGCATATTCCAGAGATGAAGTACAGCAACATATATCAGAGAAAGCTTCCTTCCTCACTTCCACCACAAAAACATATTTGCTACACTCTGGCAGCAATGTGGCATGCTTATATTTGGGCAATTTTCCACCTACTTATGAAGCTGAGAGTTCTAAACAAAGATGCATCCTAAATAGAGAAGTCTCTTAGCAGTTCCTTCTCGGTTCTCAAACTAAAGAAAATCTGGCTACCATCTCAAATAAATCAGACTTTAGACAGGCAGGGGCAGGCAACTGGGCTTTATCCTGGAGGCCAACAATTTTTTACAGCAGGGAACCATATTTTTTTCTTAATCCACTTATTTTAGACTTTTATAAAAACAAAAAAAGGAACTGAAAATTAGGGATTTGATACAGATCAAACTTGGATACAGTTAGTCAGAAACTGAATTGAATGCTAGCTTCTGTGACAAACAGACATTTTTTTGCAAGAAGAGAAAACTAGAAAAAGCATCTATAAAATCCATGAATGATTTGGCCTATGTTGGTTTTATAGCAGTACATTATAAACCTGTTCAAATTCCACAGCCATTTTCAGTCTTAAACTTAGAATCTGTTTGGAGCACTAATATCCTGGTCTACTTCACAGCACAATGGAGGACACTTCACTACAGACACATCAAAACAGTTCCCTAAACTCTTATAGTAAAAGAAGAGGGAAATTTATTATCAGACCTTATCATCAGCTTAGCCTGATAATCAGGATAGCTTCTATATCAGAGTCAAATTCTTTGTATGTCTAATCATGCTTGGCCAATAAATATCTGAGTATTTGAGTATAGGCATAAGAGCTGCTAAGCTGGGTGAGGCAGCTAAGGCTTCCTGGGGTGGCTGCAGCTTGGTGCTGCATTGCAGCACCCCCAATTCATGCACAGACTGCACAAGGCCTCTCAAGGTCTCCCCCACCCTCCTGTGGCATCTTTATCTTGGATTCCCTCTGCTTAACAACCTGTGATTCTTTGTTAACAACAACAGCTGGGAGCAAGATTGCGGTCACTAAGCAATGCAGTCATGTGCTGTCTCACTTAGCAATCAAAATTTTGGTGATACCAATTGTGATAATAAGTCAAGGACTATCTGTAGCTAGTAAAAGGATTCAGATGTCCTATCTATCTGAGAGAAAAACTCTCAGTGTTTTCAGGAGATAATTTTGACATGAACGACATGACTAAAGAAATAATAATATAGAAATAATGATAATAAAGAGGAGGAGGAGAAGGAACAAGTAATCTTGAAGAAAAAGGAGAACTGAATAGAAACATTCATGTTCAAGAAGTAGAATCTATAAAAATAAAAAACTTTACTAAATTAAACAGCAATTTAAACACTAGACAGTCCTCTATCATATTCACT
Organism: Acrochordus granulatus; assembly: GCA_032468055.1. NCBI lineage: Eukaryota > Metazoa > Chordata > Lepidosauria > Squamata > Acrochordidae > Acrochordus > Acrochordus granulatus. Next base: position 20,668 of record JANHZU010003120.1, on the reverse strand, counting down.
TTGCAAATCTCACAACAAAAAAATAATGGTTTTGCTTTGATTACACTTCCAGCACACTGTAGAACCCTACCGTCAATAGGTCTGATACTGTAGCATATAGTTCCAAGAGGTTATCTTATTTGCCTGAAAAAAATGATTTTTTTTCCAACCTTTGCATGGGGGGAAATTGTCAGGTCCAGCCCAAAAACAATGTAAAAAAATCTAGCTAAATTTCAGTTCTTCATTTGCATTCACAGTATAGACAAATTTTTCCAGATTAAATCTATACTATCCTAACAGAACAGTTGTACTCTGGGAGATTCTAGGGAGTGGTTCTCCTAAATCTCTTCCTTGTCCCATGATCCAGATCCAGACTGTCTTGTTCCCTTCTTAGAATGTGCTCTTTCCTTCCTGAGAACCTGCTGCACGACTGTAATCCATTGCAGAGATCTTGTATTTGCTGACCAAATTGTTGAGCACATGACAAAAGGATTACAATGCCAACAAATGCAAGCAGAGCTATTGAGAAGAGTTGGGTTGTAGGGCCTTTTTTATCCTGAAGATGAACCTTTCCTTGGAAGGGGCCTCTAAATTTAATCCTTTGAAATAACAAAATGGGGCTTCTCTCCTTTTTCCTGTTCAATCACAAATTTCCCTCACCTTTTCTTCATTCAGTTTTCTTCCCACTTTTCTATTTCCTTCTCTTCTTAGTGTAGCTATATATTCCACTTCTCTGTTACAGAAGGTGGGAATGAAGAGTTGTGACACTCCAATTAAACTGTACATTTCATTAGGACTAATAATTTACAGTAAGAGGCTGTGGTGGCCTAGCGGTTAAGATGCTAGGCTTGTTGACCAGAAGATTGGCAGTTCGAGACCCAAGTACCATCGAATAACAGTGAATTCCTGTTATTTGCCCCAGCTCAAGCCAACCTAGCAGTTCAAAAGCATGTAAAAATGAAAGTAAAAGATACTACCTTCAGTGGGAAAGAAAACAGCAATCCATGTGCCTTGGTCATGTTGGCCACATGACCACAGAAGCTTCTTCAGACAATGCTGGCTTCCTCAGCTATGAATAAAAAATGAGCACCACCCCCTAGAGTCGGACACAACTAAACAGGGGAAAACTTTACCTTTTTTTAAAATAATTTACAGCATCCAAGGGTGAGGTAGCAATTGCTCATACAAAGAATGGGGAAATACAAAAAAAGATAATGAATGGGGTGGGCAAATGGAAGGAGAGAATGGGAAGTAGAAAGAAAGAGAAGAAGAAAGTATGTGCAAACTATACTACTCTGTAGTGCTAAAGGACTGGTCTGGCTTGCCACCATTAGATGCAACTCCAATTAACTCTTTATAGGAAAAATATTTTTTTTCTATACTCACTGTAGCACCATCAAAGCCAACATTTCTGCATATATTAGTTCCTATTCCTGGGGAGTGAAAAGATCATCCTCCACTTCTAATCTCACAGTGAAAGTTTTCTTGATAATAGCCTATAAAAAAAGGTGTCTAAGCTATTGAGCAGGATGAACTTGGAGAGGCTACTGAAATGTTTTTGATTGAGCAGATACTAGTATCAATGAACCCTTGGCTTTTAATCAATATACCAAAAAGTATATAACATATAAAGCCACATATATTGTTTAAACAAAAATCTTTCATCCTCAAGAATGATTCTGACAACCTTCTATGACCTGATCCTTTCAAAATACACCTGGCCACATTGGCTTGAAAATATGAAACTTTTAGTCTAAATATTCAAAGTGCACCAAGTGGAATTTGACTGATCTGTCTCATTTGTTATTTCTTTCTTTTTGCAATTGCAAATAGCCAGGGCAAATGTTAGAAGGCAATTTTTTTTCTTTCTGCAATTGCAAATATTTGCAATTGCAAACAGCCAGGGCAAACCAAGATCATTAAAGAGCAAAGAGACAAATAGTATCAACAGGAAAGAGTTTGTTTAGTGGACTAAGCCGCAACATTAAGCAAAGTTAAAACTATCCAATATTAATATGACACATGAATGCTATGTCTTGAATCAAATGGCAGGAATGTGGTACAAAACTGCCAATCTGTTCCAAGGACAGGACAGGCAAATGATAACCTTGGAGAGAATCAAACTCTCCACTACTCCAACCTGGAATTATTATAATAAAAACGGGAAGGGGGAGAATACCCAGTTTATATTTGGTCACCTCAAATCCTTTAATAGACTATACCTTTCATTTACTGAGAGTAAAAGGTTCCTGGATAAAGTTATTTATATAAGTTTATATATTTTATGTACATTTTTAGATAAAACTAAAGTTTCCAAATGAGACTGCAACATGACCTTGAGGAGTATTTGGAAGCCTCAGCTGATACAGAATGCAACTGCTGGATTGTACATTTGGCACATGTAACAATCCAGCTTTGGTAGCTGGATTGGTTGCCAGTGTGTTTTTGGGTATAATTCTAAGTGCTGCTTGTCACTTTTAAAGCCCTCTATGGCTTAGGACTGCCATGGTGGGCTTTAAAAGTGACAACCAGCACCCTGAATTGAGTGATCATCTTATTCAAGTTGTTTGTACCTGTCCAATCCAGTCCAGCAGAATAGCCTACTCTGGTTCCTATCAACCAGTTAATGTTGGCTGGTGGGGGCCAGGGGACATATCTTTTCTGCCATGCTTCCTGCCCTCTGGAACACCCTCCCTCCTCAGATTAGGATTGCCCCTGATCCTGCTGGTCTTTCAGAAGGTCTTGAACACCTGGCTATGTGCCAGGCCTGGGGTCCCAAGTATGTGAAATGCCCCGTTTCCTGGTAATGCTGAAACAGACATATTACAATATATCTTGATTGCTATTTGTATTTAATTTCTTTTCTTAAATTTTATAATTATTCACTGCCTAGTCACTGGTTGGAGTTGGGTAGCTATACAAATTGAATGAATAAAAATAAATAAAACTATGGCGGGCTTATGCAAGACTATACTGTACACATTTTTTATTGCAAAGATCCTTAGAAAAAATAGCATCTTCACAGCATCACGCACCCATTGCTGAAGTGATATAAAGCCTGTCCTTGTTTGTGTCATGTTTGCACAAAAATTATCAGTTGACTATATATGAGAAGTTATCAACTTTTCTTTTGCTCATGGCCCTTTTCTGAACATTTACTTTTGTAACTCCCCTTTACAGACTCTCTCCATCTATTAATCAAAACCAGGATTCCTCAAAGTGGTCAATATTGGCCCATAAGGGTTGATAAGATTACACATTATTGTTAATGATTGGTTACATAGTTAGCCAGATGTTTAGACCAAGTTTGTGTGAGGGAAACAAGGATTGAACCATGTGTGAAGAGCGGGAGCAGCCTAATGTCATTGCCCATGATTAAACACAGGAGGGTCAGCCCCACAAAGACCGGTAGTGTATCTGCCAAAGTCATGAGTAAGGAGGGCAGAAGGAGAAATTCTTGTAACCTTGAAACTTCCATTAAACAGTTGAAAAGAGACTGCCTTTGGCTGGGCCTATTATTTTCAAACCTAAAGTTTGGCATTTTTATCTACCTATCAAGTCCTTCCTAACACCTGGAATTGGCAAATGTTGTTTGATGGTGTTGAAGATATTGTCACAGAAAATAAATTGTTCCAAGTAAAGCTGCCTTTTGAATTTGACTAATGGTGACTGCTGATGGTGTTCCAGTTGCTTTGGGACTGTTATTATCATGATTCGTTGTAGCCAGCCAGATGTTTAGACTGGATTTGGCATTTTTACCCACCTATCATATCCTTCCCAAGAACATGGGATAGGCAGATTTATTCTTTGATGGTGCTACTGGTATTATCATAGAATTACAATAGCAATTTGAGTACTATTAATTAAAATAGTATTATTTTCATATAATAATGTTTGGGATTTGATGAACAATTTGAAACTTCATGAAGAGGTCCAGGAGTTGAAGAGTTTGGGGATCCTTGATTTAAACTGTATTATATATACAGTATTGTAGACTGTGGCTCCCTATAAACATGTCATGGCTCTCTGGGGACCATATAGCCCTGGCTGAGAACCATTGCTATATATCACAGTAGGGAATGACTTCCGTTAAGTTGATTCAGCTGAGAAAGAATGTCTCTTCAAAAGTCATTCCATGAATTTCAAAGCTGGGGAACTTGAACAAGGGTCTTCTTAGTTACAATCTGCCACTGCACACTGTACTATGTTGCCTTTTAAGTGCCCATTAAAGAAAAGAAATTGCCAGGCCTGCAAGATTCTTTCCCACTTTCAATATCATCCACATGTTTTGCTTTCAAATCATTACTCTTTTGCTTGTATCTTGAGTTCTCTCTCCCAACTCTAATTAGCAAACATAAGGTTATCAGTCCAGTTCCCCCAGAATGCTATCTTCTGTCTCCCACCTTTGTTATGCAAATAAACAAAAATAAATGTTAAACTTACTTCCTCTTAATTCTGTGTTCATTTTCTTCTGTCCAGAGATAGAGGAAGGGTACCCATGACAAGTGATTTTGTGTTTAATTTCCAAAAAATGTGTTTAACACACATCACATGTGATCATGATCATCCTTATTATTGTATCTTTAGATTACAAAACAGGCAAAGAGGACTGTCTGCCCAAAACTGCCTAATGAAGATATAGCAGAATTGAGATTTGAGTACAAAAGGTTTTATACTGATTCGATCATCTAATCGCCAAATTGCCACAGAATAATGGCTGTCTAGCTTAAAAGTAAAAGGGCATGGTAGAGCAAGCAATTAAGATGCTGGGCTTGTTGGCTGGAAGGTCGGCAGCCTGAGTTCGAGACCCAAGCACTGCTGTGCAACAGGGTGAGCTTCCATTCGTGCCTCAGTTCCTGTCAACCTAGCAGTTCAAAGACATGTAAAAATGCAAACAGATAAATAGGAACCACCTCAGTGGGAAGGTAACAGCATCTATGCACTTTAGAATATAGACATGCCAACCACATGACCACAGAAACATCTTCAATACACTGGCTCTTCAGCTAGGAATCAGAGATGATCATTACCCCCTAGAGTTGGCCATGACTGGCAGGGGAAATCTTTACCTTTAGCATACAAGTGGAGACAACAAGAACTGAGGCACAATTCCATTCTATGGTTTCAAACTAATGTAGCCTCATGCAGTAAGACACACTCACCTATTCTGAAAGAGAGATGGAAATAAAGATTCCCAGAATAATTGGGAGCCAGGCAGCACATACATTTAATAAATAATAGTTCTCATAAACTGAACTTAAGGTCCAAGTTACAATCTTAAACTTACTTGGAAGTTAAGTATAATTGAACTCAATGAAACACAGACACTTATAGCAGCCAATCTGTTTAAAAAATCTTGATCCCTCAAGGGAACTATATTTTAAAAAAAATTATTCTTTTTAATAAGAACAAAAGAAAAGGAATTAAGAAATATTTGGATACAAAGGAACAAGAAGCTCAGTGCAATCCTAAAGCCAAGGGCAATGATTGGCACTAAAATAGAAACTCACTGCTAAAACATAAAAAGGAACCAGAGAAGAGGCCTAAGGAAAAGGAGGGAGAATATTTGTTAAAGAGATATAAAAATAGTAACAGTATTTGTCAGTATGACGAGGTAATGACAACAGTAATGACAATGATAACTGGTGGTAATTGAAAAAGTAATGAAAATGACAGTTGGTGGTATAAATGTTCATACAGAATCCATAAAAGAGAAGTTATGATGGGATTACACAAGTGTATCCATTAATAGAGTCAGTAATAACCATGCAATTAGCTTTAAAGTACTAAGATGTCTGTAGCTGAGAAGCAAGAGATTTAAATTGTGGCTCTTGTTCTTTTTTAAGCAAAATAGAGATGAAAACAGATTGTTCAACTGTGATATTAAATAATGCACAAATGGTTCAGGGCACACTCACAGAATACATGCAGCTCATAAGAAAAAGTCATCACATGTCCTTTGCAATTTAGCTGATGTTTAGATTTCATAGGCTGTGTGTTTAGCATATACCTTGAGGTGCTCTTCTTCTATCCAAGCACCCTCCAGATATTTGAATTATGGTACACAGCAGAAAAGATATTTCGAGAAAATGTACTGTGGTTGGGTACAAATGAGGAGGACCTTAAACTGTACAGTATTTGCCAGTTGTACTTGGTACAATGAGAACCATCCGTATAACATGAGAAATCTAAATATACTATTTTATGGTTTAGTACAAGCCTACTGGAGTGAGGAAAGCATTAGCAGAGTAAGAGCAGTATAGAAGTTACGGAAATACAACTTAATTACAGAAATAGATCTTAGAAGTGGAGGGAACCTGTAGAATAAAGTTCCAAGTACTTTGCCGAAGGAGGAACAGTTACAGAGAAAAATTACCCTTTTTCATTTTTCTTTACAATTTCAGGCATTTTTATCTGCAACTGGAAAAAGCTAGGAACTTAATCCTCGCAAAGCCCACAGTGATTCTGTTTTCAATGGACACAGAATGCCTGGATAAATGGAGTGTATTTTTTTAACAGAGGCTTTTTAACAGAGATCGATTTGAAGTCAATACT
>JANHZU010003119.1:120436-137592 GCA_032468055.1 Acrochordus granulatus | reverse complement strand
TTTTTTAAATGCAATGAAATTACATAAAATACATTATTACAGTAACAGTAGCAGTGGCAATCACCAATATTTGTGCTAAACTTCAACCATAGTAGGAGGGATACAACCAATGTAGCACAACATTGGGCAACCTGGAAACATATGACAGGATCCTAATCAGATAGACGGATAGAAGCAGTGAAGGATAGACATTATGCTCTCTACCAGGGTAGTTCTTTGAAATGGGATAAATATACAGTTACCTTGATTACCTATAAAAAGAGCAACAAAGGAGCATCTAGCTTAGGGGTTCCACAGAGTTATCTCCACGTGGACATAAGCACTGCTGAAAAGGGATGTTTTTATACCGTCCCCACAGAATTCCAGAGGGTAATGCATCCAACCTAGCCAAAGTGACAAGCTGACAAAATTTCAGAATTAGAACTGATGGCATTTGCCCATTTGAGAAGAATCCAAAAACTGTAGGATTGGATACTAGGCATAAACTGGTTTGAAAATCAGTATCCCAGATATATTGTTTAAGATGACTACTGGCGTTTTCAAGCTCTAATGGACAGAGACTTTCCAAAGAAAGACCTAGGGACTGAATTTGCTATTAGCTGTAGTTAGCCAGGTTCATTTAAAACAGCCTCTGAGAACACATGGAGCCAGATCACAGGGAAAAAAATCAATTTCAGCAAAAAAAATTAAGGAATTGGAGATCTGTCCCAATGTCTACATTGCTGAGAGAGCCGTTTTTATCCTTCTTTTGCCTAGGCTTAATATTTTTGTTTTTATGTTATTTATTACTGTGACTTTTACATTTTTATCTGTTTTATACTGGCTGTTTTACTGTTGTGCCCAGAGTCCTCTTTGGAGGAGATGGGAAACAAAATTAATTTGATAAATAAATAAATGAGTGAGTGAGTGAGTGAGTGAGATGTAAGATAAAACCAAGCTCTGGCATCCACAGCAACCAAATCTGTCTCTAACCATAAGACAGTATTTTTATATATCTTGGAACTGCAGATGTTGCTCTTACAAATTTGGACTGGACAGCTTCCAGTATATTAAAGTTTGTAAAAATACAAAATGGAACACCATAAAGAAATTGAGAGATGACCTTAGCATGAAAAACCTTGCAAGCTGCAGAAATAAAATGTGCCTCTTTTAAATAGAAGAATCTGAAGACAGCTGTGGAGCTACACTGGACTACATTTGCCGGATAAATGTCCTCTCCAAAATAAGGAAGCCTGGAATTGCATCCCAAGATAGTTATAAGTACATATTGGGGGTACATTAATTTGCCATTTACGTAACCTATATTGTGTTGTGCAAACACTAGCACTTTACTTTTTTAAAAAATAATTTACTACAAGTTGTTTTTTTAAGTAAAAGGAAACCAGTGCCCTCAATGCCCTTCTCATTCTCATCTGGGAGACAGACAAAATTACTACATTGTCTGCATATAGTACAGCTGAAATTGCATGATCTGCTAAGACATGAGAGTGATGATTAGAAGGCGAGAGAGCTGAATTAATGAACTGAAATACAAAAAGTAAGGGGCTTGAATGCACCCTTGCCTTACCCCTCTTTTTGTGGAAATAGCTCCAGAAATGAGCCACCAAAGGGAACATCTGATTCTCAGAACAAGCAGTCTTTTATCCATAGAGATTCCTGAAGTTTTTGACATAGCCTCTCCCTTGGAATCAGATCAAAAGCTGGTTTGAAATCCATAAAAGCTTCAAAAAGGGTGCCTTTGGATAGTGAAGAATATTTTTCAGCTACATGGTGCAAGACCAAACTATGAAACTGGTTTCAGGCTGAATGGTCCCCTCCAAATCCTGTTTCTTAACTGTAATGTTTTCATGTTGGACCCAATCCAACAATTTTACATGAAGATACTTTATATATGCTTTGCTTAATATTGGTCTATAATTGGTAGAGTATATCCCACCTAGCGGTTTGAAAGCGCGCGAGCGCGAGTAGACAGATAGGTACCACCCCTCCCGGCGGGAAGGCAACAGTGTCCGTGCGCCTTAAAGCATCCAGTCATGCCAGCCACATGATCACGGAGCCATCCCAGGACGAACACTGGCTCTTTGGCTTGGAAACGGGGATGAGCACCGCACCCTAGAGTCGGTCACGACTGGCAGGGTCTCCTTTACCTTTACCTCCTATTAATATACCGCAAAGAATAATTTATCTTTTTAGCAGCTGCACCACACTCCTCATTCATGTATCACTAGTGGATGACTGGATCCTTTGTACAGGTATTACTGCCAGATAAAATATCATATACGTAGTTGCACTTTATTTATTTTTCCTGCTCTGTATCTTGATGTTCACATTTCTCCCTGTTAAATTCCACCCTATTGATTTCAGCCCACAGCTTAAGCCCATCTAGATCTTTTTGAATCTTCTTTTTCTCCTCTATAATATTAGCAAGCTCTGTGAATTCAGCAAACCATGACACAACAGTGCTCCCTTTTAAGACATTTCTACTTTGTCCTTGTGCTGTATAGTCTCAGAAAGAGTTTCTTTGTGGGAATATCAGTATATGCATGTATTCATGTCTGTAGACAGGCTCCAACCCATTTCCCATCTTTACCTGGACAATGCCTGGAGCCATGGCTAGTGGAAGAAAAAATAAACTGTCCAAATAACAATACATTCAAGTATTCAAGCTAAGGGTTTAGTAGATACCAAGCAAATTATCTCATGTTTTCCTCTAGTTCTAGTCTCCATTTTAAAATTGGCAGGTCAGATGCAACACTGCTGCTTTGACATAAGTTTGTATGTTGGAGAAAGCTTGAATATGCCCATCTTGAAATAAGGCTTCTTACTTTGTTGTCTTAGTTTTGCATGATGTCCACACTAGGAAATAGTAACTTAAATAGTGCCTGTAAATTTGGTATGCAAATGTGATATTGGACTGAAGTGTAATATAACACAACTTTTTTCAATGACGTAATTCAATGACATTACAACACATTCTCTTCAAATATCTTGGAACTTCAGTTTGGCTAATACCTAGCCAAAGAGGACTTCTGAAAATTTTGGGAATTACAGGTCCACTTTATTGGGATGACACCAAATGGGGAAATGTTTTATGGTAGAAAACTGATTTGCAAACTATGTAGTGTTCCTTCAAGTGAATGAAAAAAACAAACAAAACAGAATTATTTCTACAGCTAAGAGTGTGTTCTATGTTCTGAATCCTACTGTTGTAACAACATTAGAGGTCAATCTTTTCAGAGATGGATGGATTTCATATTCCAGAATTGGAATAAAAAACCATCAAAAAGATGGATGGATTTCATATTCCAGAATTTTCCAGCCAATACGGACATTTCTGACTGTTCTGGGAACTGAACTCCACACATCTAGAAGTCGCCAAGGTTGGTAAACATTGGATTAGGTAATTAGACTTGGAAACACCATGTCAATGAGGAAATGGATGTTGTAATTGGAAGCACAGCAGACAATCAGATGTGATAGATTTAAATGAGCTGATCAGCAGAATAGGAAGCCAAGAAATGTACATTATGTTGCTCATTTTTTTAAAAAACATGTTTTAATCAAAAAAAGAGTAGATTGCCACATAGAAGCATAACAAAATCACAAAATCTGCAAATTTGCAGAAGATGCATACTGTATAACATGCAAAGAAAGGTGGATAATGATTCAATATGTGGTTTCACAAAGATCTGATTATTGGCCAGGACTGTAGTCTTAAAAATAGAAGCCTCTAAAGACAGGATACATCTCAGCTGGCATCCAGGATTTATGAGGGAAAAGTCTATACAAGATGTTATTTTAAATGTATTTTCCTGTACTGGCATTCTCTTTGTAGAAAGCTAGCAAAGTTAGGGCAGCCTTGAGTTAGGGCAGCAAAAATCTCCTCTGGACCAGCAATGGGATTCCTGGTGCACTGGCGCAGGACCCCTCCAGGAAGCTGCAACCTTCCTAGGGGGCCAAGTTTGCATCTTGAGGATTTCTTGGAGCTATCTACATATAGAAGCGCACATTCCAAAGGTCATCAGAGGGATATTTTAAACCTTCAGCTACTTTGTGACCTGTGCCCCTAGTGTAACTGATCTTGTTGTAATTATCCACAATCTGAGAAAATCAAACAACACATACTTTATGTGCAGCCATTTTTAAAGAAGGTTTGAGAGCTTCAACTTCTGTTTATGGGGCTTGGCAACAGAACGTATGATGATTCCAATTCTGGACCAGCTGCACTGATTGGCTCTATTTTTCTAGACATAATTTGCCTAATAATAATTTGCTAAGCATCTCCTTAGGACTTTAAAATGATTGGAATTAAGTTTCATAAATAACCCCCTCACTTGCATTTTTCAGTCTAGGATATCTTACATTCCTGTCTCTTAGATTAACGTGTAACATAATGCAGGGAATTTTTATGATAGTCACTATTATAGAAATGCCCTGCATGACGTTACATGCTAATCTAAGAGACAGGAATGAATGTAAGATATCCTAGATTGAAACATATGCATTCATATTGTTCCTAATGGTCTTGTTCATTTTATATACTGGAGGAATTATTGTTGCAATGGTTACAATTTTTTTTTATATTTTATCATTCTTTTTCTTAAAAAAATATAAGCCCTTCTTCAAGAGGTGTTGGCTCAAAAGGCAGTATCAAATTAATTTAAATAATGATAAATTAGTGTAATGATAATTCCCTGTTAGAATAGGTTTTCCTGAGAAAATGATAGATACTTCATTCAGAGCTGATAAAAAGGAAATATTGGACAAACGGTTAAGAGGGGAATGCAGGACTGCTTCTGAAGGCAATTTTTGGAGCCGAAAGTAGTTTGCAATGCTTAATTTGCTTCATTTTTTTCAAAAGAACATTATAACTGAAGAGGTTTATCATTATAGCACAATTAATTCACCTTTGTTTAGTGTGAGTAAAATGAACACAGTATTTAATATAAAGCTAAGAATGGGTGTACATTGGAGAATGCATAAATGTCTTTCAGAGAAGGAGGGTGAGAAAGACAAGAAATTCTACATACCAACTTCCTTTAGTAGAACAGCTTTAGGCATGCCAGACATAGCTTTGTATGTCCACTTCACCTATAAAATTTACCAATCCAAGATCAACATACTTCAGCTATTCTACATTTACATACCACAAGCCTTAGTTTTTGTGGACACAAAATACATGGGATTTTTTTGTTATGCTTTCCTTTACAGCAGTATATGGCTTTTTAAAATGAGTATACTATTTTGGATGTAAACCATCAGGATGTATAAAGTATGGCATAATGTGCAAAAACTTAACAACATTAAAATATACTTGCACATTTCTTTCTCTGACTTATTCCTAAACTGCTTGATTTGGGTTCTATATTATTCAGCTTTATAAAAGCACACCCTTGATAAAATATTCTTAAACTATCCGTGGAATGGTTGCCTCTACAAAGAATGTCAATTAGATGAACTGTGGAAACAGGGTTTTGTTGTGGAAATGCAAATAGCAACTGAGGTTGCCAAACAAATTGTCTGAATCCTCCATAACGGAAGGTACTTTATGTTATCCTATTGTTTCTAAAATTACTTCTCTTTTATATTTTATTATAGCAAGGCTTACGTTTTCACCTATAATGGTAGCAGGACTGTTAACAGTAGATCAGGCCCACAATTATGATCTTAGTGTTTACCTTACCTTTCCCATCAGCATATTGTTTCATCTTATCCTAGTCCTGCTGGTAGTTGTTTCTAACCAAACACTCATCTGTCTCATTTTGATCTCTGAACTTTGTGCAAACATCAAGCTGCAAAGGCATCTAGCAGGTGTTTCCTTTGATGTCCTATGTGAAATGGATAATATGTCATTTATTTGTTTGGTAATTTCCCTTTTTGGCTGCACAGCAAGTTATTTTTAGGCCTTTCTTTCAATAGCAAGAGCATCTTTCAGTCTTTCAGTAATGTGGGGAAGAATGGGTAAGTTTAATTTCATTCTAAGACCTGGAAAAAAAAATCAGGTGAGACTTCTTAAGACGTTTAACAACATTTTAACCTGTCTTACTGTTTATATGACAAACAAGCAACAGTTCTTGCAAATAATTATTGATGATACTGAAAGTAGTATTTGCCAATTGTTCTTTCTGACTGTTTATAAGAAGGCAAGGCTATTTATTATTGGTAGGCTTCCAACTCTATGCTTTAAAAAATAAAAGAAAGTAAGAAAAAGTAAATAGTTGCAGAACCATTTTGGAAATACAGCTTCCTGCATAAGTTTACTCACCTCTGGTCGGACAATAATATGACTTCCAAAATGAACAAAAGTTCATGTGACTTTTTAGTGGTACAAAGGCAGACACATTTCTGAAAAACTGAATATATACTACTATTTAAATGTAATATAAATTTAATAAACAAAATAAATAGTTAGCATTTTGGAAACAGTGAATATGGCAGGAAATATTTAGGAAACAGTAAATATGGCAGGTGTAGATGTTTAGACATAATTCCACTTGATTCATTGTTATTTTTTATCATCAAAGTTGTTAATAAGCTCCCCAAAGATCACCACATCAAAATGTAGTGCTAATTATCGATATAGGTCAATTCCTATAGGATAAATCTATTATTGGTTATTATTTTCAATGGCTATATATTATCCCTACCATTAAAGATACTATGCTTCTTAATATCTACTGCTCAGGAACAGGAAGAGGTCAGTGAAACAATTACATTGTTCTTGTAGAATTTTTCTACCACCGGATTGGCCAATGAAAGACCAGAATGCTGGACTAGGTAGACTTTGAAATCAGTATGTTTTTTATGTCCTCAAGTAGATTTGATACTTGTCTACGTTTTCCAATACATCTATATGAGCTTGCTTTGAATCAGATGTTACATTATAAACGAGGCAGTATTAGCTATAAAGAAATATTTCTAATTTCCAAAAAGTTTGCTGCTTTATGTTGAAAATATGTGCAGCTCTCTCTTCTAGGCAGCATTTCACACAATTCTCACTATTAAGAGGAAGGGTTTTTTTTTTGCTACATATATATTTTACTATCCCCACATCAGACAGGCATTGGAACACATGCAATTTTATAGCTCCTATGGGAAACATCCCAACAAGATTACTTTAAATGCTTGTACAATATATGTAGATTGGTAATTCCTTTAAGTTTTCTAAGAAAGACAGTTGGTGTCAGGAGACAATGTTATTGGAAGATGATGTGCAGATGTGATTCATAGAGGTCCAAATGACAGAAAAATGCATGTTCAGGCCAAGCAAAATGAAGACACCTGTTTGTTTTAATTTATCAGCTAATTGCCCAGCAAGATGTGAACAATTCTGTGCATTTAGCAAACATAGTGGTGAAATGTGTGTCAGGTGGCTGTTCCCTTTTTCTTTTACTTTAGGGAGAAAACTATAATGTGATTCTATGCATTACTAATAAATAATATTAAGATTATTAGAATTTTCTATTTATATTTGTAAACCATTTTCTTGTCAGGGTACCCACAATAACGAAGAACAAGGAACAAAATATATGTATAGCATAATTTATGTTTTTATAATTTAAAAAGTATCAGATGTATACAAGGGATATTTAAAAACTAGTAACCAATTAAAATTTAACCTATCAAATATCAGCAGACAGATATTTAAGCTATTAATTTCAAGGAGAGTTTAAACAGGAAAATCTTTAGTGTCAGTTGGGGCAATCCAAAAATGCTGGTAAGTCTAATGCTATGAATAGAGTTCACTATTTTTTACACTCTTCAAGCAAATGTTTTCAGTTTGGACTTTACTCATGGTCATTTGGACAGTTAGTATTTATGATTTATGAAATGAAGTGCAAACAGTATGACATCTGACATTTATGATAGCCCGATTATCAGATTCTAAATAATAAATTAAAAACCATGAATTCCATATTGTCTCAGTTACTAAATGCATTTTCTATGGGAGAAGAAGGAGCTGAGCCAGGAGTAAAGAGGGGGATCAGTTTGAATCTGTACAATTTGTGTCCAAAGAAAAGCTTGAAAATGCCACCGAATGGGATTAATAGCCCAATGGATGTCCTGTTCCAGGTCCATCAAGATACACACCTGGGTAGTCCTTTCCTCATCATATAGGAGTTTCTGGGAATCATTCTGGTGCACTATCTTTATTAGTGCACCATTATCTTTGTATTATACATATAATACATATCTTTGTATGAATCATTCTGGTGCACTATCTTTATTAGTGCACCATTATCTAGAAGAAGAGCCAATAAAAGAGCCTGTTACTTAGAAGCTGAGGAACTTGCCCAAGTACCAATGAAGACAGTACAAATCCAGATGCTGCTGTAGCCTGCCCTGCTTAGAGGATTCAGATCTTGGCATCAAACCCCCTAATTCTCAGGAATGCCCCCAGTAAATAGCTTTGTAAAAGCTATTACAAAGCTAGGAAATCAGAAGAGGGAGGTAGCCATTTATAAGACAAGGTACCTGACTGGAATCTCATTCCAAAAATCAAGTTTGTTCATCTTCAGCTGCACTTGAATGGGGGCTGAACGAACCTTGGGTATTTGAATCCTATGTGGAATAGATTGATGCTGGCATAATTTCTTTATTAGCACTATTTTGATGCTGAGTATTATACTGGTGTTTTATAACCCTTGATTTTACCTTTAGAAGATGACCATCTTGATTAGACTGTATATTCGAATGTTAGCTTTCAGTCTGAATCAGTGCATTGTCACTATCTGCTTGGCCCCTTGCAGTTTAGGTGGAAAATTAGATTTTAATTTATGGCTTGATGAGCAGTTATAATTATGAATATGTGAGATTTATAACTAGATTGTTTTCACTTTGATAGAATTAATCTGTGAAAGGAAGCTATGCCGGCAAAGTCTGCCCAAACTGGCTCCATTAAAGACTTGGTGAATGTACCCAATATGCTAAGCATGGTTAGTGTTTATCTTCTTTAGTTTTATGTGTGTATATGTCTGTGTAGTGTGAAGTTTTAGTCTGATTGATTTATGGTTGTATTTATTGCATGAATAAAAGAAAAAGAGATTAAATCTCTTGTGGGTATGCAGTCAATGTTCAAGGGTATTCAACTGTAACTTCTGTTTACCTGCTCCCATTTTCAGTAGACCTGCCAGCTATGATTCTTAATTACTTTGACCAGGTTAGATTAGCCCTTTCCCAGGCTCTGGCAATGAAGTTTTGGAAAAAAGAGAAGAAAGATATCCAACATACTAATTAAAAAGTGAAGATTTCCAGATCTTTTCTTTGTCCCAGTTGTAACTAGTTAAACATGTACAATTGGAATCAAGTAAGCCTGGGGTTGCCTTTCAGTTGCACTAGAGAAAGACTGGGACAACACCAATTCTTCCCTAGTTGGCTTTGGAAAACTTGGAAATGGTAAATTATCCTGAACACCTTTCTTCAGGCCTTTAAAGGGTTAATTGCAAAATATTCCTATTCGATTCTATCATGGAGGGGACTATGATAATTTCAATTAATTAATTAATTAATATGCCGCTGAAATCTGGAGACTCTTGGCAGCTAACAAGAATACTGAAAAGTATTATTTTGGAATACTGGCCAGTTTTTCCTTCAAGACAATGGTATAAGTTGCACTATGTCTTTTTGAGGGAATCCACAATATGAATGATATGGCCATACCACACTGAGAGTGCTATATTTTTAAATGATTTTTAAAGGCTAGGTGTTTATCGAATTGTGCAAATGGAAATGCTTACTAAGGTCATTTACTTTATAATGACAAATAAATATCAAAGCGAATCAGATATTTATAGCTGCATAAAACCAACAAACTTTATCTGAAAGGTAATAAAATGTGCCATTGTAAAATCCTTTGAAATTGTACTGAAGAGAAAAAATAGTATTGGACCAGTCTTCATTTGGTTTTGCTGACACAAATACCAGTGCATACCTGTGAGCTCATAAAATAAATCTACACTGGCAATCTATTTCATCCTTTTTTTTTTTGCTATTCAGATTCTAGTGTCATCATGGGGAGGCACACTTGGACTTAAAAAGTTTAATGCAAATTTAATTTTCTTTCTTGTTACATCCATTGTCATATAACTATTTTTGAATTGATTTTTATTAATTTACAATAACATAAAAATAATAACAAAATACAATGTAAAATATGTAACAAAACACATAAGAATAAATAAAACAATATCAACAATACAATACAACATGAAAAGAAAAGAAAAAAAGTGGGGAAAGGAGAAGGAAAAAGAGGGAGGGAGGAAACCCTCACTCATATAACATTCCCAACTAACTTTGTATGGATATCCTTCTACAACACATACATTCCCTTCATATAAACTATTTAAGTAAACTTATGTTTCATTTTTTCATTTTTCAAATTTCAAATCCTAGAATCCTGTTATGGCTGATCAAGGTTTTGTTACAAGATTTACACATTTGCTTTGGCTTGAGCTTAACTTGAGTGAACCCTTCGTTATAATTTGCCAACTATAGTTTAGGTCATTGTCTTCTGTGAACCAACCATTTTGAGTGCTCAACAAACCATGGGTTAATACAATGTATAAATCCAGCATCTTTGATTCCCTTACATTAAGGTTGAGCAACCACAGGCATTTTTTGATTTGAGCTAAGATAATAATAGAAAATGGGTGGAATCAGAATTTTCTAGGAGTTTTCTGTGGTTTTAGGAGAAAGTTTGGAAGTTTTAAAGGCTTATACTGCAATTTGGGAGTTTCCTATTTTAAAATGGTCATGCCATCAATTTTCAGCAACTGTGGCTGAGGTGTTTTTTTGGTTTTAGGTTACATATCCCTGGCTTTCTTTGTAGCAGTTATGCTAGCCTCATTTGTTATCCCATAACAGAAGCAGGACCATTCTCAGACAAGATGAGAAAAGTCAAACTAGCGATTGTGATATTTTTATATACTGTATATTGCAGCATGACATGTGTAAAAAAAGATGGAACTTCATTACTGTGGTCATGACTACAGTCTTGACTTTTTTGACTTCTCATGCTTGTGAATGAGAAAAAAAAAATAAAAATAGACTTGTTTCAGTTGATATTTTAACAGCATAATTGTGAAGTATGCTCAGAAATAAGTTCCACAGAGTTTGGTCTCAATACTTCTATTTCTCCCCCCTCTCTCTCCACCCCCATCTTCAAAACTTGATTAATTCAGAAGTTTAAAGTCGTTTGTTAGTTCTTATTAAAGAAACAGGATATTGTCATAATAGTAAGAGCTGTCAAACACTGGAACAGATTGTCTTCTAAAGTGATATATATATACTCTCCTTCATTGGAGGTCTTCAAATAGATAGTGGGCAGCTATCTGTTCAGAATATTTTAGCAGATCCTGCATTGAGGAGTGTGGGGGTGACTTCTGAAATCCTTTCTTCCAACTCCATGATTCTATGATTTGTCACCCATAGTTTACTCCTTAGTATGTTGTATGAACCCATTCAATTGTTATTTATTCAATAAACTATGGTTAAATCATACTATGATATGAGAACCCTGACTTCACATTGTTGTTGTTCAGTTGTGCAGTCATGTCCAACTCTTTGCGATCCCATTGACTTCAATACGCCAGACCTTCCTGTCCTGCACTGCCTCTTGAAGTCTACCCAACCCCATGCCCATCATACAGATTATGCTATCTATCCATC
Organism: Acrochordus granulatus; assembly: GCA_032468055.1. Classification (NCBI taxonomy): domain Eukaryota; kingdom Metazoa; phylum Chordata; class Lepidosauria; order Squamata; family Acrochordidae; genus Acrochordus; species Acrochordus granulatus. The sequence continues at coordinate 125,925 of JANHZU010003119.1, read as the reverse complement.
TCTGCCATCCCCTTCTCCTTTTGCCTTCAATCTTTTCCAACATCACAGTCTTTTCCAATGGGTCCTCTCTTCGCATTTTGTGGTGAAATTACTTGAGCTTCAGCTTCAATATCTGTCCCTCCAATGAGCAATCAGGGTTGATTTCCTGTAGGATTGACTGGTTTGATCTCCTTGCTGTCCAAGGGACCCTCAAGAGTCTTCTCCAGCACCAAATTTGAATGCATCAATTCTTTGATGCTCAGCCTTCCTTATGGTCCTGCTCTCACAGCCATACATTAGTCTTCATATATTGGTATACTATTTTTGTTTATCTCTATTTATATAGAACATATTTTTGATAAAAATGTTATCCAGAAGAAGAAGCAGTTTTCACAAAGTAGAGTAAATCCAACATATTCCTTTGTACTGTGCTATACAGTACAAGAAAGCTGAATTGATGTTTCCTTTTTAGTAGGCTTTGAAAATGAAATAAAATGTGGATCTATTCAAAAATTCTAATTCTAATCAGAAAACTTTGGACAGCTATCACATTTTTCATTTAATGCAAATCATATTGGAAGCAGAAGAATTCCAGACAAAATACCCTTCCCCAGCCAGCAGTTGTCCAATCAACACCCCATTGAACAGCACTACCAAAGAGGGACTGGGTAACCCGTTGCTCATGAATCACATGAATCTGTTAGCAATAATTTCAGACCTCTGGCAGATGTCATCCAATCCTTCCCACAATCTCAATTTGGGAATCATCATTGGCTTAGCCAATGGTCCCCAAGAAATGACTCCTATGAGAAAATGCATTGCTTGACATTCTGTTGTAAAATTGTTATTCTCCTAACTTTGTGCTTGAAAGGCAGGATATCAATCTAGATGACCCATCCCTATGAGACTTTTACTGAGCCTAGCCTAGAAGACCAGAAGCTCAGGACCTGTTCTTGTCAACTATATTCCTCATCATATAGTTCTGAACTTGCTGGGATAACAGAATTCAGGTACTTTGCTGCTGCTGTCCAACTAGACAATCTGGGATAATATCTGGGGACAAATTGTAATTGCTTGTTCATGAGTTGAGGATCCAGTCTGTGACTGCTACTGCTGTGTGAAACAACAAAGGTTTTGGTTTTTTTTGGTGAGAGCAATGACATTATTTATGACTAGAAAAAGAAGTAAGAGTCAACCAGTTCATAAGAAACATGGCCTTAGCTTTTTCTGTGCTTCCTAATAGTTTCAAAACAAAGTCTTCCCCTCTGTCTCATTAGGGAATATTCCAAAACCATCAAATAAATTTATAAAAATATAAACTGACAAAACCCACACTCTGTGTGGAGAGGGCAAGGACTGGTGCTTGCAATGCATAGACTACTTGTGGATGTTAGAAACATTTCTTCTGATGGGAAGCAAACAGGCTGCTTGCTGCATTACAGAACCCAGAGAGCTCTTAGCAGAAGGGAATCAGCAGTTGGTAATTTATTTCTAGTCCTGATTGGTTTTCCTGCTGCAATAGTTGCCCAGTTCTCTTTTTGGAATCAACATACCACCAGATATAACTTGAGAGATGCCTAGAATTACTGTGAGGCATATATGACAGTCATGCAAATCATCTTGAAGAAGTAACCAGAGGAAAAATTACAAATAATTTGTATAATTTATAAGAACAGTTTTAAAAAAGAAAATGTAAGTTTATCACTCTTCAGTCTATACCATATGGATATTTTGCATCAATACCTTGTTGACATTTGAGCTACATTCAGAAGTAGGAATTATAGCTCCCTCTTTCTCTCCCCAGTTAATATGCCATTTTTATGAACCAATCACAAATATGGATAACTTTTTGCATCCAGTGGCATCAATTGTTTCTTCTAAAAGTGTATCATATTTATTCCAGATTGAACACAATTTAACCAGCCAGATGAAACCATCTGTAATGGAATCAACCACTCTATGAGCACAAGAATTAGTAGAAGATGACTATTTCCTTATCTGTATTTGCTGAAACAGATTAATTAAGTACTTTATTATACTCCTCTTGACACCTCTAGTATTTCATGTATGAAGACTGAATGAAGAATATTGTCTTCAATGATAAACTATTCATGCTTGCTTATGTGGAAAAATAATTACAGGTAGCAAAAAAGCTCATATCAAGGAGAAATGTTTCATTCATCAGCTTTATAATCTTTTCACTTAAGATCTGAGTCAGAACCTTTTTAGAGCTCAGTTGGACATGAAAAATCATTTCTTTCTCTTGAAAGAGTTTGATCAATTTTTCAAGTACCTTGCTGCATTCCAAACATGGTGCTTTGCCATCAAGCTAGTCTGTTAGATATAGAAATGTCTGCCTGGATTTTCATTTTCTCTTATTGGCTTAAACTCTCCTTTTTCCCCCCGAGCTGGCTTTGTCTTTCTAATTATGACCAATAACTTTTCTCTTCCTGATGCTGCGCAATACATGCCAAGATGCAACTTTATGAATTTTCATGGCCAGAGTTGCAAACAGATTTACCAATTCTAGAAACTAAGAAACATTTTGCGAGATATCTTAATTAAATGGTCCTATTCTTGCTTCCAAAATTTAGAAGGACTCTATCCTTGGCCAGACTCAATGCCCTCCCAACAGCTGTTAGTACAGGGAGGTAGTAAAAGATCCCCTTTGAACACAGAGTATGTCCAGGTGGTAGAGGAATAATTGAAACAATGGAACATATTATATTGTTCTCTTATGCAGATGTTTGCCAGGAATTATTATTTCCATTCCTTACTAAACATCCTGGTCATTCTGATTTGTTTTATCTTAAGTTATTATTATCAGATAAATCTGGTTTTACTTCTTGGACCACAGGAAAGTACTGTTCTGTAGTTTGCGCAGTATGCCATAATATTTCTTTTAATCCTTTTTACATATTTAGAACAACACGTAATGGATATGGTCTTCAAAATATAGTACATTTTTAAATAAATTCTCATATCTCTCATAAAGAACAAATCACACCATCAGAACCTCTTTTGGAGTGTACAGAGTAACTGCTCTGTACACTGTACAAGAACTGCTTCTAGGTTATTGGACATAGGGGGACTTTGCAGAGCAAATATTTGTGCCTGAGTCCCTTGTTACATTCATTTTTGACAAAACATGAATGACATGTGAACATGTGTCTGCCATATTAATGTCCATGAAAGCTGTATCCACAATAAATTTGCATATACATTAATTTTATTTCTGATCATAGATATCAAATGACATTTCTGAGTACTGCATTACTAACATAGAAAACTTCTCTTATGTCTATGCTATTAAGTCTTATGAGCTATGTGTATTTGTCACAATGAAAGTGAAAATGTGACATAGTAATGATCTGAAACAGAATATTCAATGTGGATGTTTTATTCCAAAGTCCTTAATGCAGATTTGTAAAAAGATCTTTGTTATAATTGGAAATTGAAGAGCTTTTTGCAGTTTAGGAGACATGAAAAGCAGGTTACAAAAGTGAAAATAACTTTACAGTGCCTTTATGATGATGCCTCTCAGAATGACTAAAATATAATACTATCTCTTTGGAAATCAAAGTTCATAAATAGATTTATAGGTTCTTTCTCCTGAGCCAGACTTGGTCTCTTGGTGGTGTAAAATCTACCTCAAAGGTAAAGGTGAGTTTAATAAATTATAGCATTTTTCGATTTATAGCCAAATTCACATTAAAAAAAGAATCTAGCATTTTTCTGCCTCTTATTACAGTTTCCCTGAATGTTTTTTTCTTTCCATAAAATAACTGGCCAGCTACAGCAATGGGAACAACAATACTGGAACTGGAAATTTTCCTGTCATTTCCTGTTTTATTTTATAGCAATGCATTAAAATATCCTTCAAAAACTGCAATCTTACCAAAATCTACTGCAAGTGAGGCAGAAGAGAAGAAGAATGGAAAATAATTATTTCTCCTTTACACACGGAACTTAAAGTCTCCTGATGGAACTTAGATTGATGGATAAACGGGCAGTAAATTATCACAATTCCCAGATACCATTTTTATGAGTTTTGAGGATGGAAAAGTAGAGCTTAAGAATGGATTTTGGGAAATAAGGAAGGTGGCAAGAAATCAAACTTGGCTGAGCTAGCACAATTTCTGTAAGTGGATCCAGAAAGCAGAGCAATGTTGTGAGTAGCATTTCTTCTTAAGATGATTTCTGTATCTCTGTAAATGGTTGCTACACATTATTCTTCTCTCTAGGGCTTTCAGAGACCTAAACTACTGAACCCAGGAGATTGAATGGACCATGTTCTTCTGTAGCTTGCCTTTGATAGAATCTCAACCATGGAATTTCCTTCATTCATATATTTTTCTGCTACTATTGTTTGTACAATTTAGAAATCTCTGTTGGAAACCCCACGGCTAGTCTCTTTTGACTCCAGTTTTATCTGATCAGATATGCATTTTTATTCAATGAATTATTAATTCCTCATCTTTCATGCCACAATAATTGGATAGAAATATATGCAGGCCTTGGTAGTTTTTTCTGTAGGTTGCAGTTGCTGCTGCTCATTCTCTGGCATCTTCCAATCAATTGAATATCAGTTGAATAAACTCTAAAAGAGATTCTGATGGTATGATTTGTTTGTTTGGGAGAGCCCCTTCTATACCACAGAAGAACAATTTGTTGATCAGTGAGTCAGTGGGAAGTAGGCAGTCCAATCTAAGGTTGTCCCTTTTCCATGTCTAAGATCAGCAGAGAAGCAGAGATCTAAAGAACAGTGAATGAAATATCCAAGTTGTCAAGGGAACTGAATGTGTTTTAAGGGAATAAAGCTAGATCTCTCCCTTCTTAACATCACTTGCTCTCCAGATTGCTAATATTGTACCAATATTAATCATTGCTGTAGTAAGGAAATTGCATCTCTTTTCTACATCCTAGGAAAAATGATACACAGTCCTTGAAAGCAAGATGAGGTAGGTTGGTTCTGGTATGTAGGTTAACAAAACAGTCATGGGAGTTTTACATACACAGAGGAATAGGCATCTGTACCTAATCTTAGCTTAGCTCTTTTGTACTTGTGTCTAGATATCTCACATATCTCACATAAATACCTAAGGGGCAGAATTTATATCACAATGTCATGATGCATGATTCGTTCCTTCCCCTCTTGTCCTTCCCCTGTGAATGTCTAATCATACAGCTGCTAATGGGACCTTAAAAGTCAAAATATAAGCAATGCTTTAATTGATTATTAGATTTTATATGTGGCCTTTTCAATGGTAGCTCATAATAATTTACATACCCTTCATTTTAACTCCACAGCAACAACCTTGTGAGATAGGGCTGGCATGAGAGAAAATGATTGGCCAAGAGCCTTCATGGGTTTCCATGGCTGAAGGAGAACTTGTATTTGGCTTTTCCTGGTCATAGTCCAGGTGCGGTGGTGCAGCGGACTAGTGCCGCCAGTTATGCCGACCTGAATAGGCCAGCATTCTGGCAGGTTCGGTCTGCAGCTCCGCATG
>JANHZU010003119.1:71701-84293 GCA_032468055.1 Acrochordus granulatus | reverse complement strand
ATGTCTGTGTTTCTTTTTCTGTATCAAAGTCTGTTTTTCAGAAAGGGCCTGTGGGTTTCACCCGATTCTCAAAGGGGTTCATGGCACAAAAAATTAAGAACCTTTAATTTATTGGGAGAGATTAAATGGCAAATAGAATAATATAATTTTGCAAATGGGATTCTGAGAAGTATCTTTCTAAGAAGATTTCCTACTGTGATGTCAAAAGATGCTGGTGGTTGTCAAACCTTGTAAGAAATCTGAATGTTAGCATAGCTTTTTAAACACTTTGCCTTTGCTTTTCAGAGGAGAACAATTGCACACAAGGCTTCTATGCCAGCTTTGACCCCCACTCTGAAGAGGGTATTAGCATAAAGAGGATGGAAGAGGGGGAAATGGGGAGGATGGTGCGGCTAGGAGAGTACAAGCAACAAGCTGGGAAGGAAAATGGGTGGTAATTCTTATTGTACCAAAACAATTCATAACTTGCCAGCCACAGCATTTTGAGAAAAGTTGATTGAAGGCAAGAAAACACCATTTTCTTTCCTTTGATTTGGTGTCCATATATTGCTGTGATATCATGATGCAAAACCATGCACTTTTGGACTGGTATCATGCTGATGCACACAAGTATGAAACGGCTGGAGTTTGCATTCAACACACATTTAGTCATTCCACCTCTCTCCAGGCATCTACATTAGGAGGGATGTTTTGAGAGTGAATCCCAGTTTTTGGGAATTGTAAGTAAGAGAATAAACTAGTGTTCCCCATTAAGAATATCCTTTACAATCTTTTGTGGGTTTTGTTTATCTTCAACCAAACAATTTCATTTGTATAAAGCTCTAAGATTCTGTCATTGCGTTTTTTTATATCTAGATTAAAATGTAAGTATTAAAAGTAAACAGTATCTATTTATTATCTACAGGCAGTCTTCAACTTATGACTGGTTGCTTAACAACCATTCAAAAGTACAACAATGGCCTTTAAAAGGGTGCTTTATGGCTCAAAAAGCACTTCTGGTCATTATAAAACATTCCCCCCCAGCAGTCATGTGATTGTGATCTGGGTACTTGGCAACCTGTTTGCATTGACAACCAGTTACCAAGTGCCTTGAGATCATATGATTGCTATTCAGTGCTGTCTTCCGCAGAAGTCAGTGTGGAAATGGCAGGGAAGGTTCCAAGCTGCTGCCATCTGCTACTGAGCTGAGATTCCCTCCTGGCAGACAGCTCTTTCTGGTCTCAATTGTTGTCATAACTCGAGGACAATGTGTGTGCTCGTGCGCATGTGCGCACCCATCCAACAGTAAGATCATGAATATTAGCTACATTCCTTTAAGGAGGGGTCCTAACATATTCATTTTAGCCTTTTAGTATTGCAAAACTTGAGAGTCCTTGCTTTACGTCAGAGGTGTCCAACCTTGGTAAGCAAGGAAATTCTGGGAGGTGAAATCCACACATCTTAAAGTTGCGAATTTTGCCTGGGACTGAGTATCAGCTGGTTTTACACTTGATGTCATTCCCTCCGGAATCTCCAGTCTTTAAGTTTCCCTCCAGCTAGTCATTCAGAGCAGAATATTCAGGGCTGTATTCACCTGGATTTTGATGGCCCCTCACACCAGGCTGTCCTAGTATTTTCACATATGTGTTGAACAGTGTAGGAGAATCACTAGCTGGATGGGAAGTAAGGAAGCTGAGACTCAGGAAGAAAGGACACCAAGTATGAAAGAAATGAACCAGCCAGGAAGAATCACAGCCATAAACCCTCTGAAGTCCATCCATCTCAGCAATGGGTGCTGTCATAGAAGAACACTGAGGGTGCAACATCTGTAATCCTTGGACTCAGTTGAGGGGCCAGGGGATTGATTCATTTTCTTTTGAATATTTTGAATCCTGCAGAGATATAGTGCTGTTCACCAGTCTGCTTTAATGTCTGAAGTTTTTGTATATGAAATCTTTTTAGCCCACCTCGCTAGTCTGCCGGGTTTTTTACTTTTATTTTAATGTGTTTATTTTATTTTTATTTTTTAAATGTTTTTAATGAATGTTTTTAGTATTGTTTTGTTAGCTGCCGAGAGTCTCTGGATTTCGGCATCATACAAATTAAATAAACAAGTTACAAAATTCCCCCCTAATATTCAGTAAGTGTTTGCATCCTTGTTTCTGTTCTCAGATATTGTGTGCAGAAAGCAGAAAGGGTAATACAAATCAATGAGAACTTTGGAAAGAAAAATCACCTTCTAAGATTAAGGAGCTGAGTTATAGAATGCACTTGAAATCCATGAATAATCTCAGTAGCTGACCAGCAAAACTTACTTTGTACTTCTACTCGGTTTTAACTGGTTATAGAGCCTGCTTCCTCTCTCATTGCTTATTTAATATTCTTTAAGAATATACCAGACTCTGCATTGCAACAGTACTTCCCATAAGCCTTCTTAAATGAACACTCATAATGCCTATTAAGTTTAGTATACAGGAAAGCACAGTAACATCTACTAAAAGGCAAGTAGTTCAATTATTACTTTTTGATTTCTTTTCTTTTCTTTTGCTAGAGGCAAAATAAGATTTATTTTGCTCTCCAGAAATGTGCTGAGTATTTTTGTTTCTCTTTGACAGGTTTCAATGAAATGTTATTATCCAAAGCTTCATAGAGGAGTCTGTATTTTTCTTTTTAATTAAGACAAGTGACACAGTGAGACTTACATGATTAATGTTTGAAGGGTTATGAATGATGTGTCTTTTGTGAATGTTTGCTATGAAACCAGGAAAGGTCATTACATTGTGTCAAAATGCATGGATGTTTTAAAAGAAATTTTGGATCCGGAAGGCCTCATCTTCCAATTCATTTCAAACACCATGAATGCAATAGTCCACATAAAGACTTCCTGGGTGTATTATGTTCTGACTGATGTGCTTCCTTTTAAAACTTGGGGTTTATTCTTTCAAGGAGAATTTGCATTAGCAGTGTCTAGAGACCTAGATAACGACTGAGTGAAGATCAGAATAAAAGAAGCAGTCATACAAATGCTAGCCTTTTCTCCAAATAGTCATCTGTTGTTGTGAGAGCTGTGATGCTAATATGTCTGTCCTTTGCTTCTTTCAAAGTTGAAATGGTTTATGAGCAATGAACATGAACAGCAGGCACATCTGAGTACTGGAAACAAAGCATATAGTTGCTCAGTGGCAATATTCTAAAAGATACTAGACTGTGGATGCTGCCAAACATTTTGCTGTCTTGGGTACAGAACAAACTACATGCAGGTTTGTTACTACAACTGTCTGTGGGTATCTCCACTTGTTGCTTTACCATTCCCCCATTGTTGCAGGACTCAGTGAATTAGGTTTGGACTGAGAGGATTTGCAGATGAATTATAGATGAAAATGAATTGCACAACAGAAACCTGTGCATGATAAAATTTAAAAAAAATAATTTTGAGCCTGGAATAGTAATGGATGGGGACAAAGTGTTGCCTGAAAGCCAAATAGCATTCAACAAACTTTGTTGTTACAACATTGACATTGCTGCATTCAGTGAGACCAGATTAGTAGACGAGGATTGATTACAGGATGCAGCAACTTCATATACATTTTTTTGGAAAGGGAAATCACAGACTGACATCAGGACTCACAGAGTAGGTTTTGCAATCAAAACTGATGCTGAAGAATATCTCTGCTCTACCTACTGGAATAAATGAATGCATTATGAAAGTTCTACTTTCCTCTCAGCAAATCTTGGATATGATCATGGTCAGCACTTATGTACCAGCTGTGACAAATCTACACAAAGACAAGGAAATTTTCTATGAGAACCTGGACCAGATTATTTGAACAAACCTTGCCAGTGGCAAACTGATCATTCTGGGCAATTTCAGTGGTAAGGTGGAGACAGACAGTAACAATTGGGATGACATGGAGTGGGAAAACTAAAAGCAATGGTTTATTGCTTCTGAGCAAATGTGCCAAACACAATCTGTGCATTCCTAACACAATGTTCAGACTTGCAAACATGTTCAATTTTCTATGAGAACCTATCTGAATAAATATATCCCAGGTCCAAACACTGTCACATACTTGACTATGTCATAGTGTGTCAGTGCAGTCTTAAAGATGTCACCTTTAAAGATGGCATCACCTGTGCCATGCAAAGTGATAAGTGCTAGACAGATCACAAGCTGTGATCATTGTAAGCAGCCAAGGACTGGCAGAAAGTCATTCAATTTTGGCAGATTACAAGACCTAAACCAAATCCAATGCTTCCAAAATGTAGTTAATGAACAACTCTTCAGCAATTTAGCACATGTAGGAACCTGTTCTGGACACATTGTAAAGATGTCATCATGCAGATTGCAACAATGTTACTTGGACTGCAAATTTGGGTGCATCAAGACTGGTTTGATAAAAACCACAAAGCCATAGGCCAAGACCAAGATCCATGCAGACTGGTAGAATGATCCATTATGTGTCTCAAAGAAAGATATGTTTCAGCACTTGCAGTCCAAAATACAAAAAATGCAAGCCTAGTGGTGGTAGAGGAAGGGTGAACAAAGGGAACACTACGCAGACATGCATGCTACCAGAAAATTCTTCAGGGCCATAAAGTCAATTTAGATCCTGCAAAATCAAGATGCTCCCGCTTGCTGTCATCTGATGGATCAAGACAGATAAAAGACCAGAAATGACTGAAAAAACACTGCGCTGAATCCTTTTCCAATTTATTTATTAGGCCCTCCAAAGTTGATCATGATGTCTTACAGAGATTCCTTAGTTGCCAGTTTTGGATGCCTTAGACCTGCTTCTCTCTACTAAGGAGATCAGGAAAGCAATCTCACAGATGAACTCAAAAAAATCAAAACGCACTAGATCCAAACACCTTGCAGACATCCCAAAATATGTTGAAAGACAGAGGAGATGCTTGATGACTTCCATGATACCCTCATTATGCCTCTCTATAAAAATAAGGAAAAATATCAGACTATGGAAACTAGAGAGGTTTTAGCAAGAAACTGAATGGATATATGTTCAAACTGAACTTGAGAATACATCTTGCCCAAATGACTGAGTTTCAGAGCAATCACTTTGATTAGCTCATAATTAAGGCATTTTTATCCCCATCCAGTAGCAATGAAAGCCACAGTATAATTAACATATCACTGTTAATGCTTGTGATCAAAAATCAAAAAAAGTCACGACTTAGCCAAAGAGGGCTAAAAATGTTGGTTCTTAATGCTGTTCATGAAAGGAGATTATTAGATTTCTGATAGCATTGCATTAAGATTTCACAACAATTAATTTAAAAAGAATAAAGAAGACATCTTTTAGTCCACATTTAGCATTTCCAGAAATAAAACAGGCATTTCCTTCTGTGAGAAGTTCACAATTTATTTTGAATGTCTCTGAAGAGAAATTAACATTAATCTCATGAAAGCAGGGAGTTGTGAATAAAAATAAAATATTAATATCTAGTCTGGAGATGTTTAGGCTTTTAGCTACAGCAGAAAAAAAGTTTCTTCTATGTAGGATTTCTTTTTCATAATAATTCCAGTTATTTCAGCATAATCTGCATGAAGCATAATGATAAGGATCTAGATTTATATGTGAAAACCCTGAGCTCATTTAATCTATTTAATTTTAGCAGTGGTGCCTTGGATAGATGTCTGCCCTAACAGAATTAGAAGATAAGGTAATGTAGGTGAGAAACCATGCACTAAGATAGGAACACATCAAGATGGAGGTCATAGTGATGTAAAAGGAGAAGTTTGCCAATGGCCTTTACATTTTAGTCACTCTTCCCCCATTAATCATGGTGGGCTGAAGTCTTAAATAGAGCTGTTAGTATCTCTTCTTGTCTGCATATCAAGACGATTGTGAAAGGGAAACTGCAGTGGCTGCTTCAAAAATTACCAGTGATATTTTGCATAGGTTCATCACTCAAAGGCTTTGATATCAAGGCATAACCTTTTTATATATGAAATATTTTTAGCCCACCTAAAAATAATTTTTTTTTATTTTATTTTAATGTTTTTTTAATATTTTAATCAATGTTTTTAATGTTTGTTTTTGTTAGCCACTGAAAGTCTCTGGATGTCGGCAGCATAGAAAACTAATAACTAACTAACTAACCTGAACGTGTGAAATAACCCACACAGACAAAAATGTCATATCGCTAATAGCTTCCTTGCTAAAGAAGCCATCCATGTATTTGCTAGTAAAAATCATGAAGTTGCTAACCTTCATGAAATTGTCAAAATGTATAAATTATTTCCCAACTTCCACTGGAAAAAACTGACAGTAGTCCAGTTAAATATTATACTCATTCTATTCTTAACTATCTTTAAGACACAATCCATAATTTCGAAATTTAAATGAGTATTCTGAATAAGAGAAATCTAGCTTTCTCTTTCCAAGAAATGACTTTAAAATGAAGTGGGTCCTAAAGTACTGTTTCCTTCCAAAAACCAAAAGTGTTGAATACATTCCAGTTCTCCAATGCCCTGTCTTCCTTTAATGCCCTGGATAATCTTTCCCTCCCACTGCGTTCCCTCTCTTCTGGCTCTGTCCCTACTTTGCATACTCATAAGAACTTATCACAATCAGCTGACTTATTCAAATGATAATGCAAATTGGTTTGGAAAACAAACATCATAAAATATCTCAATTATTTGAGATTATAGTGTGGAAAATGAATTTGCGCATCTCATAATGCTCTGATGTACTATGAATCAAGTATTATTTTTGTCTCCAGTTTAGAATATAAAATTAGATTCAGCATTCAAGATGCCTTATAGATGTGTGAACAAAAGCATTTTAGTGCTATTAATGTAACTTCAGAGAGAAATTCATGAATTGTTCTGAGATCCTGTGAATTGTAAAACCAGCTTTCTGATAGGTGTCACATTAAATGTGTTTTAATGATAACTCATTACTATGTCAGTGTTTTTTACTATAAAGATAAAAGTTTCCCCTTTTAGTCGTGTCTGACTCCAGGGGATAGTGCTCATCTCCATTTCATAGCCATAGAGCTGATGTCATCTGAAGATGCTTTCATGGTATGGCATAACTATATGCCAAGGCACACAAAATGCTGTTACCTTCCAATCAATTTAGGTGGTCCCTATTTATCTACTTGCATTTTGTAAGCTTTTGAACTTCTAGGTTGGAAGAAGCTGGGGCGAACAACAGGAGCTTACCCCATTATATGGCACCTGTTTCTCAAACTTGGTCTGCCGACCTTCTAGCCAACAAGCCCAGTGTCTTAACTGCTAGGCTATGTCTGCCAATAAAACATTTTAATCCAGAATATTTAGTTCTGCACCTGTAGTACATGCAAAGCATGGAGAACTGTAGAGGTAAAATTCTCTCTTTGAAGACTGAAGAATCAACATTTGCTGATAAAATAATGCTTCCCTCCTGACGAGGAACAAATACAGAGAAAAATGCAACTATATATTTATATTTTTGCACAGTAAAACACTAACTGGTATAATGAATAAAAGAACAAAAGAGGAGAACTGAGTAAAAATATTGCAAAACAATCTTTGAACAAAATAAAATATTGTACTCTATTTACAAGGAAGGGGATGGAAAATGAGAAGAATGAAATTAAAACTGAAAGGTGCTCAAATATACCGTAGAAAGGCTGATCACAAGGAACAGAATAGTTCTCTGTAGTTCCCAAATGTAGAATTAATGTGTGAACATTGCAACAAAAGTTTTGTGTTAGGTAAATTAAAATGAACAATGGAACAAACAGCCTTGAGAAATGGAAGACGGTTTTTCACTGGAAAACTTGCAGCGTAGATCCAGCATTGAGCAGAAAGGTAGCTACAGTGATCTGCAATATGCTTTCCAGTTCCATAATTATATCATTCTGCATTATCTGCATTATTGTTTGGGCGGTAAACACATTCCAATTTGGGATCAAATATATTTAATCTCAAACTAGCAATTCTGAAGACAGGAGTGACAGAATACTTGCTCGTTAGCAAGAAAATTATTAGGTGAAACCTAGTTTTGCATCATGACAAAGTTCTGAGTCAGTTAGATTTTAATAGAAGTTATGTGTGCGATTCAAACCCTTACACATAACAGTTTATTCCTATTATGAAATAAAGAGTTCTTTCTTTGTTATTATTATATTTGCTAAACACAACAGGATTGGTTCTGAGGGACTTCAGTGTTTATTTACCATGATAATTACAAGCCATCTTCTAGCTTTTTTATCTCTTATGATTCCAGCAAACATGTGTGCAAGATGAAGCTACGTAGCTAAAAACCAAAAGAAAAAAAGTAGTTATGTGGAATATGGCAGTTTTAAATTAAAAGGTGACCTTACTTTGGAAGTTGCTTCTAGCACTTTATGCAGATATTTAAGAAACCGTTTCATTACTTATTATTTTTTCCTCTGGAGAAAAAAGTGATTTACATGAAATGATTACATTATAACCTAGGGGAAAACTCAGTCGACATGATTCTTGTTAATATTATAGCCTGCAGCAAATATACTCTATATTTGATGAAGAACCAAGCCAGCCTTGAACTATTTCTATGTGCTTATTTGAATAAAACTTGCGACAGTTTTTGTGCCTTTGAGAGAATTGTCCATGCAATTTTCTGGGGAATATTTTTGAAGATGATTTACCATTGTCTTCTTCCTAGAATGGGGAGTGGGGAGGAGAGGAGGAGGAGGAGAGAGAGAGTAGCTCAGAATCACCCAGCTTTCTATGGCCTACAATTCATAGTCTCCCAGTTATGCACCTGGTGCCTTAAACCACTATTCCAACGTGATGCAACAGGCTATATCACTCTCTCTTATTTCTAATTTTTAGCATTGTTCTAAAACAGCTGTTTTTTTAAAAAAAATCACGGCAATGACTTCTAAAATTGCACACTAAAACTGCTTAAATATATACGCATATCACTGTAGACTGTACAAGTGATTCAAACATGATTCATCTTATTACTGTAAATAAAAGATACCATTCCTCTAATATATGTGGTCAATCATGCGATGCAATTGTGCAATCCATTCAAAGCAAAATAGATAAATTGCTAAAAGCTCTATCTGTAAAGCTTACAATGTAATGGTACAAAACTATTTTGTACCATTGCATTTTCTTCTATATTAGATTGTATGCTTTAATCATTATTGTTTTCAGTAATTTGTCTATCTTTATATATATTTAATAGGCTAAAATTAAACTAAGTCATTAAATTAATACAAAGGAATAAGTACTGTAATTCCATGAGGACTAAATATGGACTGGAGCCATATTTAGAGAATATGTGTGTTTTAGATATAGATAAATATATTTATCTATATATTTTGAGAATATATCTAAGATTAGTGGACACAGGAAAGCTCTTATTGTAGGAAGTCAACATTCATGCTACCTGAAGAGCTATAACAATGTTCCTTTGCAACTGCTGAAGGAGCTTCAGACAATATGGATACTGATCATTTATGGGTTTCCAATACAGCTATGCAAACTCAATGACATGCTGAAAGATGATGATGGAAAAGGATATTCATGGTATAGTAACTGAGAAAACTTTGCCAAGTCCTCCTTTTTCAGCTCCTCAGGACTAGGTGGCCTTGATGGCACAGTGGCTGAATGGTTAAGATGCTGGGCTTGTAGGCCAGAAGGTTGACAGCCTGAGCTTGAGACCCAGGCACCTATAACGGGATGAACTCCCACTATTTGCTCCAATTCCTGCAGTCTGAAAGCATATAAAAATGCAAGTAAATAAATAGGTACCACTTTTGGTGGGAAAAGTAGTACTGTTCCATGTGCCTTGGCATACAGTCATGCCGACCACATGACCAGAAAAAGTATTTGGTCAACACTAGCTCTTTGGCTATGAAACAGAGATGACACTGACCCCTAGAGTCAGACACGATTGGCAAGGGAAACCTTCACCTTTTTAGGACTTATGCTGGTTATTTACCATACAAGGATGAGCTCAAAAGCACATGTTACTTCTTTCCATGGCTTTCTACAAAGTCATGATCCTTGAATATTCTTATTCCTAATTCCATTAGGTAAAAGGTAAAGGTAAAGGTTTCCCCTGCCAGTTGTGCCTGACTCTAGGAGGAAATGCATCTCCATTTCTAGCCAAAGAGCCAGTTTGTCCAAAGATGCTTCTGTAGTGATGTGGCTGGCATGACTATATGCCAAGGTGCATGGATGCTGATACCTTTCACACCAAAGGTGGTACTTATTTATCTACTTGCATTTTACATACAAGTAAATAAATAGGTTGGCAGGAGCTAGGCAGACAACAGGAGCTCACCCTATTATGTGGCGGCACTTGGGTCTCAAACTTGAGCTGACAACCTTCAGGCCAACAAGCCCACATCTTAACCACTCATGCCACTGTGCACCCTAACTCCATAAAAGGGGCCCTTAATTATGGTTTATTTTACATTCCTTTGCACCCTTCCTTTGTACCCTGTATCCACTTATATAGGAGAAGCAGAAAGCAGAACTAATTCTTTACTTCGATTTCTTTTTCTTTCTTTATAAAAAACTGTAACTCCAAAAGACACAATGCAGAGAATCAGTAGTAAGATCTATTGGACTGAATGTAAAACCTATTGGACTGAATTGGGTACATCTTGGCAAAAAACTTGTGTTATATTTGTGTGTCTGTGTGTTACCAATTTTTTTCTGATGTATGGAAAATGGAGAGACGGTGAGAATAGCAACAAGTCAATAGCATGTGTGGAATCAGAGAATAGGCTCTAAGTTGCGCTCATGCTATGCATGAAAATGATTAAAGATGCCTTTTCTGTCTTCCTGACTACAAGTCCATCCCATTTTTTATAGGATTTCTTGTTCTTTGGAGCATGATTCTTCTGTGGCAGGCTATAAGGAGTAATTTATTCTTTTTTATCTTTACTAAGTTATGTTTGTAGTGACAGATTGTGCTCGGCAGGTGTAACTGCAGAGTATTGACACAAGAAGCAAATCAGTCCAGATAAAAATAAATTAATATCTCTTTACTGTCAAGAAGTGTTGGGAAGGAAGAGCATCAAATCCTTTGTCACTTGCCTAATAATAGGACCAATTTATTGCAAATAAGAATTTGCATTAAAAAGAGGAAAGGTTAGATTTGCAGATGTGATCTTTTTGCTGAGGGACACTCTTACAGTATGATTATGGATTATTTCTCCAGCAGCTTTTCTTTGTTCTTTTTTTAAAATGAGGTTTTATTCTTACTAGCTGTTATAGAGAATTTATGGGTTTCAAGTCAGCAGATGATTTATGAAACATTGAAAATGCTTCAAGAGACATAGTGCTGTTTCTTTTGACAGCAAATGGTTCACAGTGGACAAAGGAATCTTGTGATGATCTGTTTTTTGGTCAGTCAGGGCAAATATACCAAACACATTTTTGCACATGACTTCATAAAGTTAGTAATCAGTGTCATGGTCTTTAATATCTCTTCTTTGCAATATGCTTTCCAAAAATTTCTGCAAGGATACAAAATTTAGTTTTTAATTCAACTGTTTACATATATTTCTGCCAATATGACCAAAGAAAATACTTACAGTATGCAGCTCAGGAATACAACAGAGTTATATAGCAAGTGTGTAATTGTTAATCTTACAAGAACCTATCTAGACTGATTACGTTTTTAAGTGTTACAGAAGTAATGAAGTATGCATTGTTCTTTCTCCTCAGCTCTGTGCCTTGTACTTGTGCATTTTCTATGACAATAACTTCCAGAATTCCAAAGTATTTAGTTATGTGGGCTCAGAATTCTATAAGGTGGATCTAGTGAATGCCAGGTTACAGTAACTTGTTTTAGTTTTATTATTTCTTTGAAAAAAGTACTATTATTATTATTAAACACATTTATATAGCTGCCCAAATCACACACAGTGGTTCTGGGTGATGTAAACCATGAAAATTCACACTTAAAAATCCACAGTTTAAAACCCTCCACACCCATCTTATTTGAAACTACTTGCTGTGGACCATGGAATTGCAAAGAGTTGGACATAACTTAGTGGCTGAACAACAGCAATAACAAACTTTACATATATATGAAATATCATTGCTTATGTGTATAACATATCCTTGGTATCTTCAATAAGGTAGGGCACATTTTAGCTGAAGCTTATTAAGTTTTAATAGTTTTATTCTCATTTATTTCTTTTATTATTCCTTTTAAAAATATTTATCTCATGGGACACCTACTGGCAACTGCTTGCACTACTTACTGGCTCCTTTTAAGATATTTATCTCAGGGGATACTTACTGGCTACTGAAGGAGTTCGAGATATATGAACTAAATACAAAATTGATCTACTCTGCAATTTTGAACAGGTACATTATTTAGTATTAGGATTTCATATTTTTGATATATTTTTTGCATTTTTACATCCCATCCTTCAGGAGAATAATCCTCAAAGTACCTTGCATGAATGGAATGCACAATTAATAGTACCTGAAAACAAACCAAGTAAAATGTTAAGACTCCTTCCCCATGGCATTAAGTGCCAATGGCCCTGCAGAGATCAAGAGAAGATTACAGGCTGGTTCAAGAGAACAGGCTGGTTCCTTCCTTCCTTCCTTCCTTCCTTCCTTCCTTCCTTCCTTCCTTCCTTC
>JANHZU010003119.1:36486-50038 GCA_032468055.1 Acrochordus granulatus | reverse complement strand
CTCTGTATTTCCCATTCAGGCAACTCCGCGCGAGAGTTCTGCCAACTCTTACCTCGTGCTTTACTCCATTGTTGAAGGCAGCAACCCCGTGCAAGAGTTCTACTAATGCAGTAAGCGTGCGCGTGTTCTGCCACCTCTCCTCTTGCGCAGTTTACTCCATTCCCATGCTGGCAGCAGCACGTGTGCATTCTGCCTACGTTCCTGATCGCAATGAGTACCGCGCAATCAGCTCACGTGGGAAATCTCCCAACGGAGCTCTCCTCTTTCGCTGCGTAAACAGCGTAAATTAAGTGAAAGGCATTCAAGAGAGAGAACTCCCGGAGACTCCCAATTAAATCTCCAGGAAGTCCCCTCCCACTCCTCTCCTCTCCTCTCGCACCGGGATCACACGCGCACACACACATATACAATAAAGCAGAAATTGTCCTTGTCCTTGTCCCAAATAAAGCAGAAATTCCTCCTTGTCGCTTCTCCGAGACAAGAAACATTTCCAAACCACCCACGATGCCTGGAAAAGCTGAGGTAAAGAGCCCTTTTAACGTGACGGCAGCGGATCCTCTGAGCCAGCAATCAGCAGCCGAGGCCAGAAGCTGTCTAGAAGCAGATCCGTGCTGGTTAGTTTGCTCTATTTCTGTTTTATATCATGTGTTAATCATGGTTATTTGTTTCAGATGTTAAGGTCAATCATTTCTACATCAAATTCCATTGAAAATGATTTTTTTGGTGAATATTTTGGAGTGCGTGGAACAGATCGTCTGATTTTCTATTGTTTTCAATGGGAAACCTCATTTCACTTTATGAGCATTTCACACTAAGAGCATTCTTCCAGAACGGATTAGTCTCGTCTTATGAGGCACCATTGTAATTTTTATTTGTTCTGTCTCTGTGTCATATCTATGTTAGCTTATATATACATATGCCTTACTACATGGCCTTTATTCTGTATTATCATTTCAAATTCTATCATTTTCATGCCTCTAATTTCAGACTGAGGCAGTCAATTCACTTCCAGGTTTTGGAGACCACTTTTCCAACCCTTGAAGGTCCAAGCTATCTTGTCTTCTGCTCATCACCGTGCCACGAATGGTGGTGAGGCTGAGAAGACTAACCAATTATTACAGCGGTACTTAAAGTGCTATTGCACTTATGCTCAGGATAACTGGCCTTTATTAATCCCACTTGCAGAGTTCTTGTACAATAAGGCACACCCCAGAGCAATTTATATGATACCCTTTCAAGCCTTTTATGGCATACAGCTGAGAATGTTACCTGAAACACCCAGGAAGGACAGCCCCCTCCCAAGAGCAGTGGATTTTTTTGCAAAAGCAATTGGCTGTCCAAGCCCTCTTGAAACAGTAGCTGAAGCAAGCTAAACAGTCTTATAAGAAGGCTGTGGATGCCCATTGACAGGAAGCACCTCTGATAGCTGAAGGAGACAAAGTCTGGTCTCTATCAAGTTTTTCTATCAAGACTATCTAAGAAGCTAGATGCAAAATTTATGGGACCCTGCAAGGTCATCTAACAGCTCAGTCCTGTAGCATTTGGCTTATAATTGCCACCATCAATGAAAGTACACCCAGTTTTTCTCTGGTTATTGTTGTCAAAGATAAGCCCGCAGCACCTTGTGCTCCCAGAATCCACCACTATCTCCTGTTATTGTAAAAGAGAAGTAGAGTATGAAGTGGAGGAGATCATAGACTCTAGACAGAGGCATTCACTTATCTGATCCATTGGAAAGGATACCTAGAATCTGAGTGCTCCTGGGAGAATGCCACGTGCATTCATGCACCCAAATCAGTGCAGCAGTTCCATCAGCATTTTCTCAAACTCCCAGTTCTTTGATCCACACTGCCCTAGGAGTCCATAGTTGTAGGGGAGATTGTGTGGTGGATGATGCACAACCATCTAATTCAAGTCATTGTGAGCTAAGGGGCAGGATGGAGGAAACTGCTACTGCTTTAGATGTTTTTCAGCTGGCACCAATTATCAAAATGACGGATTAGGATGTGGGGGAGGAAAAATTATTTTGAGAGGGCTTCTCTGCCTCTGATGCAAAGTTCCCATGAGAACTCAGAAGAGACCATGGAAGCAGAAGAGGGCAGCAACGAAAGGCAGGGAGGAAAGGGGAGTGAGGTAGGAGAAAAGAGTTTGTCTTTTTGAGGAGACAAAAGAGGACACCACCACCCCCAAAAAATCACAGGATCATTATCCTTCCATAACAGCAAATTTTAATCCTGCTTTTCTGCTCATCCCTTAGTTGTGCTTCTGATGAAAACATTCATAGATTTAGTGAGGTATGTGGAATGCTTGATTGCCTTCACTTTGGCACTTCCATTGTTATAGCTTGCATCTGAATCCTGGACGTCATATGGATTTTCTCACTCTGTTGCTCTAATCTTGAAGTTTGAGATATGCATTAAGCATAAGCACTAGTAGTGTATTTGCAGCTGTGATCCCAGATGATACATTTAATTAAATAGAAAAGATTTGTCATGTTGTCATCTTTTCCTTTCACTCTTCTTGAATCTTCATTAATGTTCTTCCCACACCCTTTGCAGTTCTACCTCAAAGTAAATCTGCCTTCTATGTTTCCCTGTGTAAAAGAGGCAAGTCAACCCACCCTCCCCGAAGATAGTTTTCAGGGCTTGTGATATATCTGTTTTAACTGATTTGTCTTGCCAAAATGGGAAAAGATGTACACTACACATACTACTTTAGCAAAGGAAATGCACCTTTGCTCAGTGTACAGAAATGTACTTTTCTACTGGATATACTACAGCCATTAGAAAATTTTCGTACTGAAATAAAGATAAAGAGGGTCAAACTCAGATCATGGGGAATAATGTAGAATTGAAATGGGGGACAAAGCTTCATAATCCCAAACCTTTATTGCTTTACCTTCCTTTAAATGAACTCTGCTGATAATGGAAATGTTTCCATCCTCCTGTAGAATTCCTATCCTGTTGGAATTCTAGGAGTAAATGAGACAAATACATTTGTTAAATGTATTTAACGTCTCATTTATACATAAATGAATATTGTTGCTGCAGTTGTTAAAAAGTGAATAAAGGTAGGTTTTCAGAATAAATAGCAGCATTTGACAGGGAAGGAGCTAATCAGAATCATCATCTCCCTGCACAATCAGATTTTCTCTGCATACTGCTATTGAAACACAAATAACTCAGCATCAAATACACAGTTTGGTACACACTTAAAGTTTGCAGGTTACCTTGATCTTGCTCAGCCCAGAGACAATTTAAGTAGAGCTGAAGCAATGAGTCCTTCATAATGATTTCCAGAAAGATCATCTTCTTGCATGGGGCAGGCTTGCTTGGAAGACATTTTTCCTAAACTAATTTAGCTAAAATTTTGTCTGACTCACAGAATAATCTTTATATCTCTCAGATTAATGTGCCTTCCAAATTATAGGAAATAATATTTAATAGTGCAAGATCCAGTGAGGGAAAAAGAATCTTCACTTGTGGATTTTGGTCACCTTTTTACACAGCTTGGTGGGCTGATCTACAATAATAGCTCAGAAGATGTGAAAGCCCTCCTTGACTTTTGCAGTTTCTGGTAGGGTTATAAATCAGTTGCCATTGCTCTTGATATCTTAATTTACAGATTATCTGTGCTTAAATTCATTTTCTAACATATTGATATCTACAGTATCTCTCTAACTTCTATTAACTTTGTAAATAAAATAATTTAAATGCTATTAACTATGATAATACTTTATCTCAATATTTAAAAGCAGAGAATATACAGAACTATTTTGATGAAAGTACGTCAGGTTACCTCAATCAAGTGATATGTCAAAGATTAGAATTGAATCAAATACTCTCAATGTTGGTGACCAAGAAAAGAATAATGAAAAGGAAATCATTAATGTGGAGAACATTGAAAAACGGTAGGGTACCAGAGTAGACAGTGTAGTTGAAGAAATGTTAAAATATGGATACGATTTTCTTATGAAGTGGCTTTGTGACTTGTTTAACATTTCTGCTTGACAATTTTCCCGTACATAAAGAGAAAGACAGCAAGAATGAACAGAGATTACAGTAAATTGTTAAAATTATGTACCGTTAGTGTATAAGTCTAGAAAAATTGTATAGAACATATAAAAGTACTTCAAATGTATGTTGGAATTGTGGACAACATGAGGGTCATTTGATCATTCCAGGTGAACTTGTGAAAAAAACAGAAAAATTTGAATTCAAATATATAAAATGATGCAAAGAAATGTAGAAATTAACATTCAA
Source organism: Acrochordus granulatus (assembly GCA_032468055.1). Lineage (NCBI taxonomy): Eukaryota > Metazoa > Chordata > Lepidosauria > Squamata > Acrochordidae > Acrochordus > Acrochordus granulatus. Next base: position 45,776 of record JANHZU010003119.1, on the reverse strand, counting down.
CTGAAACCAGAACTTTTTTTTCCTTGGGATTAATGTATAGTCAATTAGAGAAGAGCCATGGAATATTATTTTTATATATGATTATTCTTACAAGACTATTATATGTACAAAAATGGAAAGACTCTGAAATAGGAGTCTCTCCACAATAGGAGGAATAGTTGATGAAGATGTCAGAACTAGCAGAGATAGCAAAATTAACCTGTTTGATGAGAGAAAAATCAACATATTAGTGACTGGAAATCCTTATGGACTTTTTGCTGAAAAAAAAGGAAAAGCAAATTTGTGATTTATGAGTTTGAAGATTAGAAATGCTAACTTATGGAAAAAAGGAAAAGATGATGTGACCTTAGAGAGAGAGGGTAAATATCAATGATCAAGAAGATCAGAAGCCATTTCATAATATTTCCTTTCCTTTCTATTTTTTCTCACTATTCACTACTTTTCTTTATTTTCTTTAATGGCTTTTACTTTGTTAAAATTTCTTTAATAAAATATACATGCAGTAGATAGTATCTGGATATTTGACAGAAATCTGATGGAAAGGGTACAAGAGGCGACAACAAACAATATTTGTCGAATGGGGCTTTATGCATACTAATTGAACTGATTGAATCATATACAGAAGATAGAATGAATTAAGATGAAATCTGCATAAAATCAAAACTATCATCAAAATAAAATGAATGGATCAAGAGGAAGGGGAAGATTAAAAAAACTGGTTGTCTAGAACTGATGAGACACTTCAAAAGAAGCATTAAAACATTTAAAGAAATGTTGAATTTTAATTTCATAATTATTATGAAGTGGCTGACAGGGTTGAAAGTGAGGATGGTTTGTTAAGGATAGAAAGGTATGGTGAGGTACAGTGAATGCTACCGGAATAAACTAGATTTATTTATATTTTCTTTTTTTTTACTTCATGCCTTAATTTATTTTCTGCACTCTTCATAATGTTGCTTATCCCAAAAGGAATGGTGGGTTGGTATGCATATATGTATGTATCATACAAGGAATGTATTACCCCAGATTTCCAAACCTGGAGATATAATGCTAATGAAATTTCATATTGAATGTAGCACTATTTACAAGGGGAGAAATTAAAGAGATGTGAAGTTTTTCTTGATAAGTTGTAGCTATCACATTATTTTCTATACTTTCAGTATGAAACAACAGATAATAGATTTTACTTTTATCCATTACAACAGATAATGATATAGGAAGTGGGCCAGCTATACAAAATGTGAGATGTTACAACCCACAGCATTTTACTGTGTTAATCAAATGACATATTGTCATTAAATCATTTGAAATTACTGTAGGAGGCATTTTATTGAACAATCCATGGAAGCAAATTAATTGGGCAATGAAACCTGACAGTTGCCCAGGTGAGATTGTCAATCTGTAATGATGCCCTGAGGGCAGAAGACTCAGCTGGGTGCTTCTCTTTTTCTTCCCGATGGTTATTGTTTTGTGAAAAAAATATAATTACCCCCTTTTGGGACCTAATGGCTTAATGAGATTTGTCCACTTCCTAATATTAATGCTTCGTGGCATTTGTCTACTACAACACAGAATAATTGTCATTCAGACTTGTGTTAAGAAGCACCAGCAGCATTGAAGAATGTTCTTTTTGGTATTTCTGTTTTGCTTATACATGGTTTCTGCTTCGAAATGAACTGCTGTTTTTAGATACACATAAGGTGCATTAGACAGCTGCCTTAAAAGTTTTTATTTAGCTTTAGAACAAAGGTTAGAAACAGTGATATTAATTTCCAATGATATCAGATGAAGAAAGTGAATACCAGATAACCCAAGGCGCAAATAGATCCTTTAAGAAATAGAGCAGAATTCTTGGGTGAACCTTCCAATTAAAATCTTACTGGAAAAAAAAATAGTAATCCCTGTTCTCTCCCAAAGAAAATGTCTATGGAGATTGAGCATACTTGGGGTCCACTTGGTATTTGATGTTTGTAAGAGGGGGAATAAATGGGAAATAGGGAGGGGAGATGTTGGAGAGATAAATGAATAAGGCTATTTAATAGCAGAAGCAAAACCATCAAGTGTGGTTGCATCCACCATTTTGTCTCTCTTGGCCTCTCTGATGCAAACATATCTGAGTGAATCCTGATTAGCATGAATCTTGGTATATTCTCTTCATAAAGATAAGAATCTGATTTTTAATACAGATCCGCATGCAGCTCTGTTATTTAAAATACTGGCTCAGATTAATCTATTTTGAGATCCTGTTGAACTTTTGACTCTGTGGGGTAAATTATATCTTCATAGTTATGATAACTGATATAAAGCCATATTAAAATTAATTTGCTTTACTATTCAACATGCCTGCATTTAAATCAATGGTGTGACCACATCTGGATACCATGTGCTTTCTGATTGGCACTCCTGAAAAGGAATATAGTGGATCCAGAGAAGGTTTGGAGGAGGGCAGTTAAGATAATCAAGGTGCTGGACAGTTTTCCTGGAGAAAAGGTTGAAACATTTGGGGTTTTTTAGTCTAGAAGAGAGGGAAATAGCAGAAGTCACGATTTCATATTCTGATGTCCCGCTGTAAAATAGCTAATCTCCCCTGAGGAACAACAGTGCCCAAAGACCTCACTCTAACACTAACCCTCCCTATAACAAAATGGTGTGCTGAAGCTATAATATGTGAAATATATTTTATTCAAAAACACACTCATCCATTGAAAGCATCTTTACTTTGAATATGACTATAATGTGTTGTTAATGTGGCAAGCAATGACATTGTTTTAGGCTAGGTTATGAAATATGGGACTTCTCAACTGGTTAATCCCCATCTTTTGAAAAATAGATAATATATATTTAAAATATTGTATATATTTTAAAAGATGAATTTTTGATGGACACCAAAATATTGAACACCACTGCATCACTCGCTGAGTCATTTTAACCAGACTTAAAAGTAGTCTCTCAATGGTTATTTTTTGTCAGAAGGCAGATAACTGTGATTCTAATTGCAACACACATCATACAAAATAATCTTTATAATATTTTAAATGTCCCTTACAAGAAACCAGATGTGCCAAAATCCAAATGTGAACATGCTTTCTAAAAATATTCTGCTCTACTATAAAGTGAAAGTGCTTTATTTAAACAAATAAATAGGCACCTTTATACTGATTTTCCCCGACCTAGAATGGCTGATGTGTCCATTGGGCATTAATTATCAACTTGTTCAAAAGCATCATTTGGCCTGCTTTGCAAGTCTAATGATACTAAACATGAAAGAGAAGATGTGTATAACCCCAGGTTTTCTATCTTAGATGTACCGTATCTCTTAAAATAATCTTGTCTCCAAATGCCTATTGTAATAGGCAGGCTTTTATCAGAATTTTGTTCTCATCCCATCTGTTTATGTCATCTATTTTCTTATGCCTATTTATACAAGTAGAATTGTATTAGGTTAGATTATAATGGCTCTATGCCATTACAAGATACTAGTCTACACTGGAAGGCATTCCTGCTACTGTCCTTTCTTCAATTTTGAACCCTCTCTAGCCTTAAAATGATTCAAGATTTTCATGATTCCTATGGTTAAAATGAGATGGAAATTCACTTCCAGGGCACTTTTCTCTGACTTTGCAAAGACGCAGTTCCTCACTTTATATAATCCTGATAGATTCAAAGGAATTATTCTTTCTCTTAACAAGAACCCCTCCCATCTTTTAAAAATGTTGCTACCATTAAAAAGGTAGAATGAAAATTCTACCATTAAAAAGGTAGAATGAAATTGACTAGAAGCAGAGGAGATCTAACATCTTGCAATATCCTTAATTTCCATGCTAGCAAAATAATAGTAAGGATCATCCAATGCAGATTAGAGTCCTATATGGAAAAAGAGATGCCAGATATTCAAGCTGGCTTTAGAAAAGGCCAAGGAACATGGGATATTATTTCTGATGTACACTGCATAACTGAGAAAGCAAAAGAATACTACAAAGTAAATATGAGCTTCATTGGCTGTAGAAAACCTTTGATTTTGCAGATGTTATCAAGCTGTGGAATGTTCTTAGAAAAATGGGAATCCCAGAACTTATATATAGGTCAGGTGATATTAATCAACCTATATATAGGTCACAGTGCAGACAGAACATGGCAAAACAAACTGACTCTAGGTTGGCAAAACAGTGAAACAAGGCTGTACCCTTATTTATACATCATCTATGATGATTATATATTAAAGGTGGCCCGACTGGAAGAAGATGAGCAGAGCTTTAAAATTGGAAGAAGAGACACCAATAATCTGCACTATGCTGATGACACTACTTTAACAGTTGAAAATCAAAGGATCTTCAAAGACTACTAAAAAAAGTCAAGAAGCACAGTGAAAAAATGGAATTAAAATTAAAGAAGACCAAATGAATAACTACAAACAGATCAATCATATTTGATAATGAAGTTATTGAAGGGATAGCTTCTGCCTTTTAAGATTAACCATCAAAAGTAAAGGAATAAACAGTCAAGAACTATGCTGCAGACTAGACTTGGTAGAACAGCCACAAAGTCCTTGGAAAAGTGAAATTATGTCTATAAAGATCAGAACTGTGCAAGCCATGGTATTCTCTGCGGCACTCTACGGAAGCAAATGTTGGACTTTGAAGAAGTAAGATAAGAAGAGTATTAATAACATTGAACTTTGGAGTTAGAAAATACTCCTGAGAATACTCTTGAGAGTCAAGAAAACAAACAAATGGATTACCAAGCAAATCAATCCAGAGTTATCGCTAGTGGCACAAATGGCCAAGCCCAAATTATCCTTCTTTTCACACATTATGTGAAGACCTCTTTGGAGAAGGCTCTAATCATGGGAAAGATGGAAGGAAAGGAAAGAAGAGGATAACTACCAGCAAGGTGGATAGACTCATTTACAGTGACAATGGATGCATCATTGGAAGACCTGAAAGACCAGGTTCGGAGCAGATAATTAAGGAGAAAATTTATCTATGTGGTGGAGTCAACACCAACTAAACACATAATCAATCAAAGCTAATTATGAAATTGCAGTAAAAAAAACTGGGTGATATCAGGCAAAGTTCCTCAACTCACTAATGAGAGACAATGGCTATTTCCAGCACTGCTGCCACCTTTAAAAAGTGCAATTCTCCTTAATAATAACATGGCTGTCTTTATGCAATCAAGCATACCTATTCTTCCCAAGATCCTCACTTGAATCAGAGCCTAAGAATTTCCCACTCTACAACTCAAAAATTTTATAAATGCTGTTATTTTTCTATTGTTTGTTTGTTTATTTATGTATTAAATTTATATGCCACTGACTCTCAGTGGCTCACAATAAAAACATAAAATACAATAGATAAAAACAATTCAAACCCATAAAATTATTTAAAAAATAGCCAGAGTTGGGAGGAGCAAAAATACAAAAATATGGGGGAAGAGGACAATACTAAGGCATTAACCACCTCCAAGATACTGTACCCCCATTGGAGCCCCAAGCCAGCTGGCAGAGACATGTCTTAAGGCCCTTCTGGAAGTCTGCAAGGGTGGTTGCAGAACTCACCTCTGGGGGTAGGATGTTCCACAGAGCAGCAGCTATAGCAGAAAAAGCTCTTCTTCTTGACCCCGCCAACCAAAATTCCTTGATTGATGGGATCTGAAGAAGGTCTCTTCTCCCAGTTCTGGTGGAGAGGGTCAACCCCAACAGGGCAACACGGTTCCTCAGATAACCCAGACCCATGCCATGAAGGGCTTTAAAGGTCAGAACCAACACCATGAATTGCACCTGGAGGCAATTGTTATTGGTTCCTCTTATGTTATTGGTTCTTCTTACTTTGTAAGCTGAAACCTAATGATCATTATGCCAATGAAGTGTACATTCTTCCTCAGGGTTAGGCTTCCTTTTTTGTCTTCCATGACATCATTTTATTTTCTTCTATAGGTGGTATTTAATTGTCCTTAAAGTCAATTTTTCACTTCTACAGAATCTTTGTAGAATTTCAAATATTACAACTAGCTGTATATCCCCAATATTAACTGTGATTTTCTCCATATCTTTCGTATCTTCTTAAAATCTGTTCATAAGTTGAAATGAAAATGCAGAAGCACTATTAATGACTAGAACTTTGTAACTTACATCAATAGAATAAAGTACTTGGTGTTTACCAAGATAGCCCATACTGAAATGCATTAAAAGAATCTTACTGTATGGAGCATTACTCAAAGAACTGTGTTTAAAATGAAATCCATTATTTACTCAGATGTTATACTGTTTATTGAGATAAGTGAATTTAAATGAGTTGAACAGCATACAGAGACTGAAACTTTTTTTTGGTGACAATCCAAACCAGTAATGAAAAATGACTCATCACTTCTCATTTCTCAGGGACACGTGAGTACATATATTGATCTGTACAATAAACAAATGCATTACAGTACAATACACAATTGTTACAACATAGATAGAAATTGTCTTGTTGGAAAATATTTAATTACATTTCATTAAAGTTATTATAATTATCCATTCTAGCAGACTTTGGGTGGCTTGAAAAATCTGATAATAATTAAAACAATGAAAACACAGACAAAAATAAAACAACCTGGACTAAAAAAAGAGCCATTAAAATATGACAGCCTCCCCCAACCCCTAACACAAGTTTATTAGAATAAATTTCAGATATGTTAACACTAGGTCTTTTAAGTTTTTGATAAGTTACTTAAGACATATATTCCAGGCATTTGCTAAACTGGTGTTCTGTGGGTTTTGATTTTAGTTTTTAATACAATTTCAAGCATGTTCTTTGGTTTTTATTACATTTTAACCTTTGGTTTTCAATTTACTGGAAATGTTGGGAATGTATTTTTTAACCCTGAAAAACAATATACATTTTAAAATAAAGATATAGGTTATAAACAGAAATATTTATTTTTTTCTTCTGAGAATAAATAATTCAGAAACACTTTACACATTTTGGACTTGCCAAATGAAAAGAGACAAAGAAAATATGATTTTGCTTCCTGTATTCTATTTTCCTCTTTCCTAGCTGCTACTTATTTTAGAGAATATAGGCAATGGACTGCAATACTGTGACAGTTCTATGGCATTAGGATTCTAGATACCTATCTAGCCACCAAAATGGGTTAGATATGGAGCAATACCTGAACTAAAATGTCATATGCAGAATTCTTAACCAAAACCAAGAAAAGTGTAAATGTTTCTAGTGTGATAAGGACAAAAAAGTTTGAAATATTAAATTCACTCGTCTTGAATTAAAAGACATCTCAGCATTAAAGTCAATGAAATGACAGACTAAGGACTGGTAAGTTCCACCCCATCACGTAAAAAGAGGGACAAAAAGTATCTGCATTCTTGTGATAGCTAAGCTCAGATACTGTATGTTCCTTATAAATGAACAATGAACATAAATACAGAAAAGGAAAGAGAATGTTCTTCAAATAAAAAGGCTTTACAAACTGCGGATAATTGCAGCTCTCTCACTTCATGTGTACTTCAATTAAGTAATAAAATGTGACAGATATTATGTTTCAGGGTGAAAGAAAGCAGGCACTGAGTATTGCTAATGGGAGGTCATATAGATGTGTAACAGCTCCTCTTCGTTTGCAAATGTATTTTGTTCTGTTAGTAGTAGTATAAAGTTCCATTGAGAATTCCCATGTATTTTTAGGAATCAAAGGTTGAATAGAAAATATTTCTTTGTCTATTGTCTTGATTCCTTTATATGGATGTATTTATTCATCCTCCTTTCTTTTAATCCTGATTAGAAAAAAGTAGAAGTATATCTAAGCCAAATATTAACTATAGTAAGCAACAAATATTACTATAATTATAGGAGAGAGGGAGGGAAAAAGAGAGAGAAAAACAAAGTCCATAAATATATAGTAGTAAACTTAAGTAACAATTATTAAAATAGTTCTTACATGCAACTACAGATCATAGACATTAACCACAAAAGAGGATCTACCAGGAAGAAACATATCTCCAATCTGTTTGTGATACAAATAATATTCAAAACAGCTTGTATGTGATAACTTGACATATTTACAACAGATGGCCAACATAGCTTAATTTCACTCTAGTTTCTAGTTTGGTCATTCAGGATTCTGACATTGAGCAAAGAACAATGCCAATGTGGCTGTCTTATTAGCCAGACAGAAAGACATCTGCTATGTGGTCTAAGTCACTTCTAATGCACCATACATGTCATGCTCAAGAAGGCTATTCATATGCACAATAAAGCCTAGGACAAGAAGCATACTGTCTAATATTTCTCAATTAGTGTGGCTGTCTCATCCCTGGCTTGTTATCTGGAGGCTGTACAGGTCTGGATGGGGGACAACAGGCTTCAGTTGAACCCTGGCAAATCTGAGTGGCCTTGGGCGTCTGGGGTTTCTGATTCCAGGACATTAGCATCTCTAACTCTGGATGAGATGGCACTGCCTCAAACAAACCCTGTGTGCAATCTGGGGGTTCTCCCAGACTTGCAACTCCTTGCTTGAAAAGCAAGTGGCAGTTACGGCTAAGAGGGCCTTTGCACAACTGCATGTTGTGCGTCAGTTGCACCCTTTCCTGGAACAGGAGTCCCTACACTCAGTCATTCATACCCTTGTCATCTCTTTTTTGGATTACTGCAATGCACACTACATGGGGATACCCTTGAAGAGCATCTGGAGGCTGCAGCTGGTGCAGAATTCCACTGCGTGGATGATTTCAGAGACCCATAGAATGGCTCATAAATGACCTTTGTTCTGTAAACTGCATTGGCTCCCAGTTTGCTTCTGGGTACAATTCAAGATGTTGGATTTGATCTTTAAAGCCCAATATGGCATGGGATCAGGTTATCTGAGGAATCATCTCACCCCAATGGGGATGACCTGACCCACCAGATCCAGTGGAAGAAACTTGCTTCTGATCCTGTCAGCCTAAGAATTTCAGCTGGCAGGACCAAGGAGAAGAGACTTTTCTGCTGTGGCTCCTGCCCTGTGGAACATCATACTCCCAGAAGTGAAGTCTGCACCCACCCTTGCAGCTTTCTGGAAGGGCCTTAAGACCTGGCTCTACCAGCTAGCTTGGGGACCCAATAGGGGTACAGCATTTTGGAGGTGGCTGGTGGCAGATTATTGACCTCCTTTCCCCATATATATGTTTTTGCTCCTCTCCTCTCTATCCAGCCGGTTTTTATTTAAATTTTATTAATTCAACAGAACTGGACATGGAACGACAGATTGGTTCCAAATTGGAAAAGGAGTACGGCAAGGCTGTATATTGTCACCCTGCT